>JAYKTE010304126.1:0-11348 GCA_036873565.1 Xipholeptos notoides | reverse complement strand
AAATTAACTTTCGCAAAAAAAAACAACAAAAAAAAAACGGCTGCGCGTATATATCGCAGATTAAAATCCGTAAAGTGAATGCGTTAATACTTTTTAATCCTGTCCGTTTTGAAGTGTGAAAAATTCATTAATAACGATAAATCTTTTTTTTTAAGCGAGGAAACATATTATTTTATCTATTTATTTATTTATTCTTGAAGTACAAGAAATTTTCAAAAATATTTTGTCCCATACCTTTCCAGTTTTTAATAAATCTTATATTCATTCTTGACTTCCGGTAATTTAAGTCTTTTTTCTCGAAGCTGCTGGTTGCTCTTGTCAAAGTCCTTTTTTATTTTAAAATTATTCTTTAAAGCTTTTAAAACTCTATTGCGAAACAGTGTCTGCTTTTTTAAAAGAAAATACTCTATTATTTTTTTTAATTATGAAATGTTCAGTTAAATCATTGAAGAAGAAATAATTGCCATAATCTAGTTTATGATAAATATTCATTCTTTCTTGACTCTCGGTAATTTCTGTGATTCAAGTCTTTTCTCTCGCGAACCTGTTATCTATCAACCAAAGAGAAATACTTGCAGTCGTCCAGTACGTTCTCTTTGATACAAAATCCCTGTCACTGCAAAATATGTCCAGCAGCGCCACTATAATGGGTATTTAGAAAACGTGCAATATTAGGTTTTAAATCATAAGTTTATCCATTGAGGTTTATTGTACTTTATGCTGGATGGTTGGTAAAGGAGTAGTGGGTCTGTACTGTGGCTTTAGGTTCAATTCCTGCTGTCAGGCATTCTCTAGCTTTATTTTATAAGAATTAAATTATGATTTTTTTTCTATTCAAATGAAATTTTCACTAAGCAACCTTGTTGAGATCGACCAAAGAATTAGTTACAATACTTTCTCTTTGATTCAAAAACCATACCACTGGAGCTAGCTAGGAATCTAAGGGTAATTGTTGTGACTGTTTAAAGCATATCAATTTAATATTAGATTTTGTTTTGAATTAGAGTTGTATCTATTAAGGTTTAAACACTAATGTCTGTGTTGGTGGTTGGTGGGTTAGTAAAGGTTGGACTGAACGAATCTATCGTCTACGCTAAGGATTTAGTTTCAATTCTGTTGTAAAGCATGCTGACTAAATTTGATCTATTTTAGAATAAAAGTATGAATATTTTCATTGAAATAAAAATTTCACTAACCAACTTCATGGGGATTTGAACTTCTTAACGACCGGAGAGTAAACCTTCCAGAAAGCACGTGCCCCTTTTGTGCCACGAATCTCAGGGCCATTAAGGGGACGCTTAAAAACCTATGAATTTGATATTAGATTTTGAATATCTATCGAGGGTTAAAAACCAGTAAGACATTCATGAAAAAAAAGAGGTAAAAGAAATACAATTGTATTTTTTTTTCTAAAACAAATTTCTGGATTTAAAGAGAGCATCACGTATCGTCTGAATGATGAGTGGAGGAAGGTGTGCTGTCTCTAATTTCTTTCAAAAACACATACACATTTAAAATGTATAAACGTGGCTTGTAAAAAAAATCAATCGCGCGCGTTTCAGTCGCGCGGGCAAGTTCCATAGTCACCCCTAACCAAACCCTGTTTGGGGGTTATGACCTGCGCGGACGTAGCAGGAGACACCTCTCCCGAAAAAAAAAAATATTTTTCAACCAACCAGAATGCTGGAAAAAAAAATCTTCAAATTGAGCCTCGTTCAGACAATAAAAAGACAAGATTTCCCATTCTGAGACAAATAGACCATAAAACACATAGAAGCTGGACCGTTCACACAAACATCAACAGCCCGCAATAATCAAACCGCTACACGCGTGAAGGAACATATAGACTCCATCTTTTTCACTTAAAGACATTACTCCTTCTCCCTCACTTCTAATTCTTTCTTCCCTTTTTATGACTTTCTTCAATGACAACTATTTTTCTATACTTGTCTATCAAAAAAGTTACTTCATTTTTGTTCTTGATAAAAATAAACAAAAGTTTATTTTACAACAACCGTAGTGTATTTATTCCTTTTCTTATTTATTGTTTGGGGGAATAACACGAAGTCCCCCACAAAGGACAAAATGAGACAACACTTTAAATAAAGATTAGAATGTTACAAGTTGCTATAAATTGTTTTGTGGTAATTTAAGCCTCTTCATTTATTTTATTTATTTTTCACTTCTTTCTTTTTTTTTTTTTTATTTCATTCTTTTTGATTAATCAATTTTTCGTGACATGATATTATTGATTGTTGTTTTGCTTGTAAGCTATAAATGTCAGACGCACAGTAAATTCACAATTAAATTTCGACTATGTGCATATCAAAATATCTATGTGCCTATCCACCCCTACCAAGTCATCAAAAAAGAGTCCCATATCTTGACCACGCGGACTTAGTTGTAGACATTTTGGAACGAAAACCAATCAGAATCGAGAACGAACTTTCGAAGCTGCTGGGAGCCTACCAAAAACACATATAAGGAAATCACAAGTCAACTTAATTCCTTTTTTATTATCGGAGAGACTCTTTGAAGAACGAACTTACTGCTATCGCCCACAGGCCGTTGGCCTCGTGCGGCCATCAGCAGCAGCAGCCAAACACGGTATTATTAATGCCTCATTGAACATTCACTCTCTTTCCTTCTCTCCTTTTGAAATTACTTAACTAATTTATTTACTTTATATTTTTCATTCTAACTAAACTAACTTTCTCTAACAATCTCATCTCATGGAGTTATCCTCAAAGTAATTTTAACACATTGCTGGCTAGGTGGAAAGAATGAGTGAGAGACAGAATTTTCAGGAGACAGACCAAGAAATATCACAATTTCTCATTATATCTCATTTGGCGGCAACATGGCCAATCTGAAAAACTAACATCGACACCAGGATATTTCTCAAACAAATAGTATAAGTTCCTTTTTGGTTGGTCGGTTTTTCATCCTTACTACTGAGAAATTTCTGTTGTTGGGAACTGAAACTATTTCTTAACGATTTCGTTAAAATGTAAATGTTTTAAAAATGTTTAAAAAAGAAAACAGCTATTAAGCCAAAAAACAACAAAGGTTAAATTGATTCATTTATAAATAGTTCCCAACATCAGAAAGTTAAGTTAGAGTGAAAGGACAAAAAAGACAGCTAAAAATTCACCTCAGATCTTACTATAAAAAGTAATGTAGGGGAGACCACTTTTACAAATTGTTTCTAAAAACGAAAATAATGTTTTTATTTTTAATTTTGAATTTTTTAAAGACTGAATTCCAAATTTAAACAAAAATCTTTATATTACAATTTTTAGGGTGATATAAAATATTGGAAATGATTAGTAATTTCTATATAATTTTGGTTTTTACGAAAATAAATTATTTGATTATGAATACGAAACTATAGGTTGTAATTCTCTTTGAAATTGACTGTTCAACATTGGAAGCGAGTGTTTGTCGTGAAGGTCAAGCAAGTAAGCAACTCAATAACTTTGATTTTATTATATGATTATTTCTTATAATTTCAACCGAAATCAGAATAAGTATTTTTTATTAAGCCATTTTCGCATTTTCAGTTAATCTAAAATAAATAACACACACAGGGCTCGGAATTAACTTTAGTGAAATTTAAGTTTTCTTTCTCGACTAACAAACCAAATTTCTCATTTATCTCCTTTTTAAATGTAAAAGATTAACCAATCCTTTAAAACTACGTTTCATTTCTTCATATTTTCGTTTTTAATCAATGTTACAATATTAAATGAATAAATTGTAGCCGTTTTCAAAAATTTTAATTCTTTTTTTAAATATACTGCATAAAAACTGTTTAAATGAAAATATTGAGAAATTTAATGTATCGAATCGTACACAAGATATTTCATTTTGAATTAGGTAAATTCTAGATTTTTCTTGTTAACTTAGACTTTAAATTCTTTAATACCAAATATTATCCTTATCCTTTATGGCCGAAAAAGAATCAAAAATAAATTTAAAACAATTTCTTTAGGTTTTTATTTGAGATTTATTTGTTTGATTGAATGGACAACTTTCTCTGTTTTTGTAGTTTAAACTAGAGTTTTTCTCTGTTTATTTTCTCGAACTTGTTGGTAGGTGATGGTGATGGGACGAATTAGAAAATATCTACCCCAGGAACTTTTGAAAGAAACAATAATTCGTTTTTTTTTCTTTCTTTTTATCTTCACAAATTATTTGTTAAACTCATCCACTTCAGAAAATCTAGAACTTATTTCTTAATCCATTTCTAGTACATTTTGGGTTTTTTTTTTTAGCAAACAAATTATTATTGGGTTTATATATATATCGTTGTTTATTTCGATTTTTTTTTTTTTTTTTCAATGTCTCCTCGGCTATTTTTTTATTTCTAGAATCAACCTTAAGGGAGATAATTCAGAAATTAGTCAAAGGTATCGCCACTACCACTTAAATCCAGACCAGCAAAAATCACCTTTGTCCCCCTTAGGTTTGATCTGTAAGCTTTGTCAAAATCTAGTTTTATTCCCAGCGAAATAAATCTTTGAAATAGGCGTGTTTCAGTAATGATCTTTATTAGCGTCGTCCTCATCTTGATGATAAAGATCATTAACATTCATTACTGAATTATAAGCCTCATCTCAATAAATTCCTAAATAAATATAAATTATATTTCTACAAAGACGTCTATTATATTATATAATAGACGTCTTTGTATAAAGATAAAAATTCAAACTTGAACAAAGAAGCATCATCAGTTTGTTTTGTTCATTTTCTTTTAACAAAAGAAAAAAAAAAGTTTCCGTTGTTGGAATGGAAAAATTAACTAAAGCTTCAAAACTGATTCTTCTTTATTTTCCGAAAATAGTTTTTTTTTTCTATTCTCTGAAAATATTCTACAAGAAGTCATAGATTTTTTTCCATTGATAAATAACCTAGCTGACCTCTGAACTTAGACTCATATCAATGACTGAGCCATGTTGAACCGACTGACACAGAAATTGCCATTTTTTAACCCACAATTCAAACTTCTGAAATATAGATAAAAATCAATTTTATAAAAAACAATTTTTTTTTAAATGTAAAAACAATGCTAGGAAAAAGAAATTATGGAAAAACACAAATTTATACTTTATTTCTCATCCTCAGTAATAATAAAAATATCTAAACTAAAAAATTTTTTAAGGTATTTTTAAAATTCCGGTATATATCTATACCAGAATTTTAAAAATACCTCGAAAAATTTTTTACAATCATTGAATTTTTTTCAATTTTTAAATGAATTTTGATATTGGCAACAAAAAAAAGAGAATCTGATAAGAAGTCAATTTCTAAGATTTCAAAGATTAAAAAACAAAATATTTTACTTAGCATCAATAGGGTAGAGGGGTCTTGCTTGACAAATTTTCCTTATGAACAATTTTTAGATTTTCATTCTATCTTTTTTTTCTTTTTTTTTAAGGATGGGCAAGTTATTTGGTAATTTAGCCCATATAAGTGGCATTGTTACCTACACCTTGTCTCCGTTTGAACAGAGAGCTTTTGCTGGTGCAGTTAGCCATGGCATCCCAAACATGTGGTTTCGATTTAGAAACCAGGCACTGAGAGTTTTGCCTCGTAAGTAAATGTATATTTTAGTTTTTCTAGAATTTAAAATTATGGATCCATCCTTGTTCTTTTACCAGTTTCAATATGTTATTAAATTGGGAAACTGCATTCATAAAAATCTAAAATCACAGGCCATTTTGTTAAATTCTGTTACAGCTTGAGCATGTATTTGTTCGTTTTATGGCATATCAACCTGTTTAGGTCATTTAATTCCAAAAACAATAAAATTTTTAATACACACATTGTTTTTCAATTAACACAATGTGCACTTTTTAATCCAAAGCTGGTGGGGATGTGGTGATTCATACCTTTCCCAAGAGTATTAGTCCAAATGTGAACGAAAACAGAACTGGGATTCAAACTCACATATTATGATTCTGAAGTCCAACTGCCTATCCACTGTGCCAAGTGGACTTCCCCAGCTTGAGCATGTAGTCTACTAAATATAGAAAAGATGTAGGATAGTTTCATTCCTTAATGTTCAAAATTAAAAAAAACAAACCTATTAAATTTCTCAGTTAAATAAAAACATTTTTTGTAATTTTTTTTCAGCTCTGCTTCTATCTTACATGATATATGATTATGGGGAAAAGCTCCATTCTGCATCCGTCAGGAAGAACCCTAAAGATTTTGAAAATGATGAGTAAAATGGAAGAAGAAATAATCAACTTTCTTCATTTGTAGTATTTGATTATAATAAATTATGTTATGGCTTTCCAATTTTGTAATGTCTATTGTTTTTTTTATTTCACTAGTAGATTGATATTATAAATAACAACAATTCTCTCACATTAGGGTTTTGGAAGAGGACTAGTCATCTTCCAAATGACGAATGTATTAGAATTTTTTTATTCTAAAATTAGATGCTTTTATACAAAAATCATTCACGGTATGCATTAAAATATAATTCTTCATGTTTTAAAACATTAGAAAAATAATGCAAAACACTTCTACTAAAGTTAATATTATTAAATGGAATTAGTATTTTATTTTTATATAAATGAGTGTCTGATATATACTTGGTCAAGCACCAAACCAAGTTCGGCCCACAGATTTACATGGTCACCATATTCTCAGGCTTTTTGTAATTAGTGTTGCTCTTCACTTAGATGAGTCACTCTCATTAAGCTGACTGGTCTCATCTACCCAGGTTTTTGGAATCAGTGTTATTCTTACGCTTAAATGAGTTGCACTCTCGAGTTAATGTTTCCCATCTGCCCAGGCAGATTAAAGTGAATTAAATGGTTTTGACTGAGACATAAACTTGTATAGTACAATTCCAGAGTAGGCTTTTACCACTGCTCCACCTTCGCTGCCCAAATGCACATAAATGAGTGTAGAAGAAACATATTTGTCAATTTTCTTAAGTCTTAAATTTGCAAACAATTCAGCAGTTTAAAGATCTTAATAGTTTCGAGAGATATAGAATTATACGATCTTTTAAAGGTAATAGAATAAAAAAATCACTTGGAAGTTTTTAGATACTAGAAGTTCAAAAACTGTCATTCTTGAAAAATTTCTTTAAAAAAATGATTATCCATATTTAACAGCCTTATCTGCCAAAAACAATCAATATAACTTTTATTAGGGCTACTTTTATTTCTACTTTTACTCACTATTTGTTTTTTGTCTATTAGGCTGTGTTGACACCCCAGACAAAGAAAAAATTTTTTTAAGGGCCTGAAAAAGCGGTGGGCATAATTTTTTTAAATAATTGTGTGTAAAATGAGAAATTTTTTGATAACTTTCCTCCAAGTGAAATTTGGTTGCATTAATTATTTATTTCAATCTTAATCCACAAATTGGTTACCTTTGTGCCAAAATATAAAAATTCAGGTTTTTTTTTTACTGCAACAATATTAACTGCAATTAATGATGGTTTTATTAAAGATTGTGTTGTTTTTATTGAATTTTCACAAATGTGCAATATCTGTATTATGTTCAGGGAAATATATTAGCATTTGTTTGGCTCTTTTTTTTTTTTCTTCCACCCTAAGTTTACGTGACAGAATGAGAACTCTAGAGTGATATATAGACCTGTGGTTAGGCAACCTATACTATAGAGACTATTAAGGAATGTTGTACGTGTCGTACAAGCATACAACACGTTAACAGACAACCTTTACATTTCAGACATTAGGGTTGGCCTTCTGTGGCAGTCAAAACCTGGTTTGGGTCAGCAGCAGAACTTATGTTGTCTTCAGAATGACATTTATATTCAACTAGTAGCATTGCATGTGCCATTCACACCATTCTAGTAGTACAAGAAGACACCAATGAGAGGAGTAAGTGGAAATATTTATTAAGTGTTAGAAAATAGAGATGCGGCTGTTAGTATATTTTCAGCATTTGGAAGAAGGTGTTGAATGCAGGTTGCTGTAATCCCCGAAATGCCAAACATTTAGTGAACTTTGTATCAGAAGGTATGTGTTGACCTGATTAAACTATCAATATATGCCTGTAGAAAAATTAAATGGCTAGCTTAAAAAATGTGGGTGTGCATAGGGAACAAAAATCATGTCACAGACACTCACAGAAAGCCTTTTGTAGTAATAGATTGTTGATAAATGTCTTAAAACATAGAGAGTCGCAATCAGTAAATTACTGTCAAATGGAAGTTAACAGATCCAAGTGGAAGATAGTTTGCCAAATGCTGAAACTTATGATGGAAGTCAATAGTTACTTTTACTTTCCTCCAGGGAAAGAATGACCCCCAAATCAATTTGTGTGTCACAGCTGACCAATATAATCCTGCTTCCAGTCAAAAAGTGAAAAATTTTTTTTTTTTTTTTTTAAATATCAATAGGGTCAATCCATACTTGGCTTTACTAAACTACCGATATATTAGTAGGCAGCCAGTAGCAATAAACAAATGAATTTGAAGCAGCATTTAAAAAAGTAAAGGTAAAATCATTCAAGGTGAATCTAGGCACCAACGCCAATTTAATGCTCACCTGACCAAATTACACTCACCTTTCAAATGTTGATTTTTAGCGGTATTCAGATCTGTTTTGAATAGATATCAGATTTGAAATTGTCGCTGATAGTTTTCATGGTACTGAGACTTTTATTATCCACCCTTTTATCAAATGGATTTCAATGGAGATCATATTTGGTTCTTTGGGAAAAAATGTGATAAAAAACGAATTGGGTTTTTATTATCTCCCTTTTTTAACATGCACATACTACACGCCTCCATTGATCCATTAGATAAAAAAGTGGATACTAAGAGTCTTAATACCACCATGAAAATTATTTGTCAGCAACAATTTTAATGTGATATTCATTCAAAACAGACCCAAATACACCTAAAAACAACATTTGAAAGGTGAAGTTGGACAAGCTGGCGGTGATGACTAGATTGACATTGTTCAAATCCAGAATAAAGTTTATGTATCGACTGCTTCAGTCAAAAATGTTTGTTACCTATTTTCATTTACTCTCTAAGTATTGCCCAGCCTTGTTCAGGGGTTGTTTTGATGCTCATTATGTGTTAATTTTATCTATGTTTTTTTGTCATACCAACATTTTTTCTTTCTAAGAAAACTGCTGCAATTATTTGAAAGTCAAAATTTATTTTAGTAAATTGCAGTTATATTAACACACCAATAACCAATGTAATGTACACCTAACATAGCAGCAGGTGCTACGGGTCCACAACGATCCAATTTTTCAAGTTTGACGCCTTAGCAGCTATTTTTCTGGCATAAAATAAAATCGATTTTTTTCCACAGGCCCGAATACTCTATATATCAAACTTCAAGTATCTGACCAAAATTGGCAGAGTAAGTACTTTAGTACATAAAGATCGTTCAGACTAACACACATAAGGCCAGTCCAGTCACTTTAGTAGAAGATTTATTCTTTCTCGTTAAAATCCAATTCAATTGTAGACAAATGAGGAAAACGATTTATTTATAACGCCCTAAGAAGACTAATAGTTTTACTTTCTATTGGTTGAGATAGGAACAAATAAAAAGAGTCCTAGTTAATTTTGTGATTACTTTGATTCACACTCACACACGCCACTCCTTTTATTGTAAGCAATAAATAGCAACAGTAAAACGCTGACATAAAAAAAAAAGTTAAACTTACCGAGAACAATTCTTCCACGATAACCTAAATTTAGTTTTTGCTTGTTTGACAACAAATCAGATTTACTGAAATTTACAAGAGACCTTTATCTATGAATAAAACAGAAAAGACAAAATACACTTGTATTTTTTTTTAATTGACCCTAATACAAACAAAAAACACTACAGTGAAATATATAAAAAGTATAACGACCTGTATTTTGCAAACTATGAAAATTTTCATAATATAAGAAGGCATTTACAAAACGATTTCCGTTGACATATTAAGTGACGTGACTGAAGTGAAGTGAAGTGGAAAGTAACTTTAACTTAGTTATTCATCGGTGCAATCGGCCGGCCCGATGGCTCGGCCACTACTCACTCATTTCACTCTTTATTCACTCACTCAGTAGTCAAATTCATCTTATTAACACTTACTTGAGCAACAACACACAGTCAACACACGCACTAATTTTTTTCAAGCGTGGCAAGATTGGAGTAGTAGAGTGGAGTGGTGTAAGTGTGTGATTTTAAAGCAAACATATTTACGCGACTTACAAAAAGAAACAACACAGAGAATCTATTCGATCTAAACGTCTCTAAAAAAAACTGATTCTACTTACAAGATCTATGGATAAGATCTTTTGACAGTAGCAGACGATGGAAGGGCAAGAAAGCGTTTCGGCACAACGAAATAAACTCACTATAAACAATTACTTTCCATACAAAAATTACAGTAGAAGAAGGGCGTCCTTAGAAATTCCAGGAAGTGGAGTAGAAACATCAACAACTAAAACAACATCATTTAATGGAAAATCTGCTTTTTCTACTAATCATTACGACGACACCCCCATTACAGCAGAAACAGTTTACAAGTAAGTAAAAGATGCATATCGGGTGTTAATTATTTTGTTTTGCTTTTTACTTTGTTTATTTTAAGACATACATTCCCTATCTAATCCTTGAGAACAATCATTTTTTATAAATGTTCTTCTTTCACAGTTTTTATGAATAACCCTATTTAATCCATGAGGGAGTATGAGGATTTATACCTTTAGCAAAGGTTAAGTAGTTCTATTTAGTTGTCTGAATGCCAATGAGACTGGAGCGACTTAAAATCGAACTCGCCTAATGTACCAGCGCCACTAACTGTCCCACGTGGATACACAAACCCACATTATTTATTTGTTTGTGTTTTACGACATATATCAACATTTTAAAGTCATTTAATGTCTGATAAACGTTCTTTTCGTCCACACATAGTTTTCTAATATACACAGTTATTTGACTGGAGGGAAAGTGGGATTCATACCAATCCCGAGGGTAAAAGTCGAGTTGTAAACGTATAAGGAAGGACTGGAGTTCGAACTCGCGTATTACGATTCCGAACACCGACTGCATATCCACTGCCCCAAGTCGACTTCCTCCCAGCTCCACCTGCAATATTTTTAGTCATTGTTAAATGTAAAGAATGAAGATTCTAATTGTCTTGATGGACATTCTGCCAAACTTGCGGGAACCTGGAAACCCTATTTTCGAATTCTCTTTTTTCTTTCTTTCTTGCTGTCAAAATGCATTCATTTTTATTTTTCTCTTATGTCATGAAAGTATATTGTTTGTTTGTGTTTTACGGAATATCAACCATTTTAGGTCATTTAATGCCGAGAACAATCATTTTTGGTAAACGTT
>JAYKTE010304015.1:0-11348 GCA_036873565.1 Xipholeptos notoides | reverse complement strand
GGGTTTGAATGTGTCTCGATTCATTCAAATGTCGGACTCAAGCATATATTCAACCACTACCGTGGTTGAATGATAAATACCTTCTAACAAGAACAAGAAAATACAAAAACCTGGCTGTTTGGTATGAAGTAGCTTTGAATTTGACAACAATAGAATTTTGTAGTGTAGCTTTGCTTTTCATTGTTTATGCAAAAGTTCATGAGTGATTCCTGCTAAGGAGGCATTCCTTCCATAGTCAAGTTGTTATTTCTCTTAAGCTACTAACATTCTGATTTTATACTGTATCTAAAAAACCATCATCAAGGTAACTTGCAAGTAGAAGCCAAAACATTATGAAGAAAATACAGAAATTTAAGAAATAATAAAAGTACTCAGAGCAGATTTACTTTTTTTGTTTTGGGTATTTTAATACTACTTATCCAATGTATTTATATTCTAAGAAATCTAATGGCTTAATAGATATTGGAAAGATCCAAATTTGCAGCAAATAGTATTTAAATTGATGTTATAATTACAAAGTTCAAGTATTTATTAGAAATATTAGAATTAATTCTTTTTATAAATCATAAAATTGTTTTTTTATTCTCCAATGTTGATTTCTGGGAAATATTTATAGCCCATTTCCAGGCATTCAAAAGTTAGATCAACATCTAATTCCAAGATAATTTGGTACTAGACATTTTGTAAATTGGAGAAAGAAAAAAAATTGATTGTTGAAATATTCCAAATTAATTTCACAAGTTTAATCAGTTTAAGCATAAATCAATACGGCTCTGAATTTCAAAATACCTTTAAGCTCCTTACCTGTCAAAAACAAGTTTATACTTAGATAATAAGCATTTTGGATATTTCATAACTAGAAAGAAGCATACATATTTCAAGTAAAATAGAATGATGTGTCTATATTTCTGGATGTTTAATTTTCCTTTTAAAGTAAAGTTTTCCTATTTGAAATTTTTTAATTTGTTTTAGTATGTCATAATTCAGGTTTTTAATCAATATTTTGTTTAAAATTAAGAGAAATAGATTCAAATTGGATTTATTTATTTATTTGAATTTTTTTTAAATACTAATTTTTAATTGAATTAACAAATATCACGGATAAAGTGAATGACTGGGATTGTGTTTGAAACCTGACTGCATCAATACTGTTTTCAAAGACTTGATCAGTTGAAAAGAGAAAAAAAAAGAATTGTCTGCAGAGAAAGAGGAAAATTTCCATGGGATTTGATTCATAACACTAATTATTACTTGCTTGGAAGCTGACTTCACTGAAAATTATTGCACCAAAATTAATTTAACTAAAATCTCAAAAGAAGATAAAATTTTAAGAATTTATATAATCTTAAAATTTTAAAGGTTAATTCAATGTATATCTAAGATAAATTATCAAACAGACTGTATTTGATATAAATTATCAAATATAATATATTTGATATACATTATATAAAATATATTCTATATATATTATCAAAAATTTGAAAAAAAGTTTTCCTCATAAACCAATATCTAAAATGCTATTGAATAAAGATTTTTCATTTTTATTTTTGTAGCTATAATTCCATCATTAATTTCACATAATATGAATATCCAAGAATAAAGATATTTTCATGGCATTTTTAAAAGTTGTTTTTTAACAAATTACTTAATTTTCTGCAAAAAAACAATCTTGAGAAAGTTTAATTTTGGTGAAATCATTCTTGGTTAAGTTATTTTTCCAACAAGTGGTATTGGATTTTATGATTGTCTCTCATTTAAACAATTGATAGAAAATCATGCAAATTGACAAAAAAGTGATATTTTGCATGCATGAAGAAAGAAAGAGAGAAAGCAAAAGATGAAAGGAGAAGGAGGATGAGGATAAGGAGGATGAGAAGGGGAAATCAAGAAAAGAAATTATAGAACAACAGTAAGAGTAGAAAATATTCAGAAGAAAGATGGGAATAAAATCAGCCAGGACAAATTGATTTTTAACATTAGGGGAGAAAAAAAAAAATCAAAAATATTTTTTTTCAACATTTTTTTAAATTATTATAAAAAATCTAAAGATAAGATAAAGAAACATTCTTCAAGTTATAATCTTTTGTTTAAATACAAATACAATGAAAATGTAAAAATTAGATTTTATTGTCCAAAAAATTCTGTTGCTTGCCAATATCAAGAAAATTAAATAGAAATCAAAAGAAAGAGAAAAAAAAATATTTCAAATTTATCTGAGGACAAAAGTGGATTATGAAAAATATTCTAATTCATTCAGGGTTTCAGAATTCAAAGATGAAGGCAAGGTTTTTACAACACACTATGGAGTTCCTTAATACAAAAATCAACAGAGAAATGTTTAAATGTAATCATCACATTTAATCGAAATAAGAATTTAAGAAAAGCTATTCTCCAAATTATCTATTTTGTACAAAAGATTTTCTTAACTTTTAGACTGTTTGACATCCATAAAAAATAGAGCAAGTAAGTCTGATGAGTTTGCAGGTTGGGTTCAGGCTATAAATAGATCTTTCCAACCAGAACTGATCAAGACAATTTGGAAAGAAGTTGAAATCTTATTAATAATTCCCAAAGGAAAGTTCAATATTTTCATTCTTTCTATATCTAAATAATTATCATTTTGGCCTGGTTTTCAACTTGAAAGAATAAACTTTTTAAAGCTACTTGTGTGCACTTAAGGTGTCTAAAAGTTGCAGACTTCTAGCACATGCAGTTCTAGAAAAAAAAACGATACTCATGCCTTTACAAGAAAAAAAATTCTAATAATAAAAATAATAAAACACTGGCAAATAGAAGCAGCAAACACAAAAAAGCAAAAATAAAAAATAAGTTTTTTTTGAAAATCAAGTTTTAAAATTCATTCAAAAAAACGTAAGAAAAATCATAAAGTATTCTTTAAATGTTTATTTTTCTTATTTTCCTATTTGAGATTTCATTATCTCCCTTAATAACAAAATTATGAATAATCTCCCTTGGTTATAGAAACTTATTATATTTGTTCTTTTTGTTAATTAAATTGAAAAGGAAAAATTTGAGCTTTTAAAAACAAAATTTTCATTTTAAATAATGATTCTGTTTGAAAATATCTGTTTGTCTTTAAGCATGTGTCAGCTGTCAGAATGATATTAACCGATATTTCCACTGAAAAAATTGTATTCATCCTCATATTGAATTATTAACTAGTTAAAAAATTGGGAATCTGGTTAGGAATTCTGAAATTAGAAGGAAGCTGGAGAGAGGGCATTGTTTAGGGGGAGCAGGGTATTAAGGCCAAAGAAGAAAATGATTTTTGTGAAAATGATTCAACAAAAGGAAATGCTATTGATAAGAGATATAAATATAAGAGAGAGAGAGAGCAGAAAAAAGCAGACTTATGACAATAAAAGAGAAACATTAAAGATGAAATGTTGCTGGTGGAGTCATAGTATCAGAGTGAAGAAATTGAAAGGAAAAGAAAGACTATGCCTAAAAAAAATGATAAATCAATGATTATGATATATAAAATTGAAGGATACACAAATAATATGGATTTTAAAATCTATGAATGAAAATAAATCCAGGAAAACAAAAATTGAAAATATTCAAAGTTCATTTAAAAAAAAAAGAAAATGAAAAGATATTCTTACAGTAAATTTTCAAAAATCTAATATAAAATGAAAAAAAAGTAATGCCTTTGTTGTTAAAATCGTTTTTCATATTTTTCTTCTTTAAATATTTGATTATATAAAATAGCAATTTCCAACATTCTATCAAACAAAAAATTTAAAATATTTTGTATAAAAAAAAAAAAAAAAGTTGAAAAAATTATCTTGAAATATTTGAGCATTCCTCCCACTTTTATTTTGTTAATATTAATTATTGTTGGCATTTAATTAAATTCTATTAAAGCTAAATGAAAACAAGAAAATCTCAAATCAACAGAATTTTTACTACAACCAATCACTTGTAAACTTGAAAAAAAATGTCCGTATTAAAAAGAACAATTTAAAATATTTGATTATGATCAACAGTGGAATCTTCACCTGAACTTGACTTCCACAGTTTAGCAGATCCACTGTAAAAAGAGTTTAACATTAATCCAAATGTGTTTTTTGCTTTTGTGATACTCTGATAAGAAAGATTAGAATTATTCACTCATTACCAATTGTGTTTTTTTTATCTACAACCAAAGTATATGCCATGGATATGACAGTTAATGATCCAAGTATTGGAAATAGTTGTGATCTAGGATTCCATTAAAGTTGGCTGTAAAAAGAGATGAACAAGAACACTTAGGGATTCCAGGCACAAGCCTGTAGCCAAAATAGAAGGGTGACAAAATAAACAAGCCACATATTTGACAACTAGAGAGTTCTTAATCAGAAATTAATGTAAAGCAATAGGAAAGAACATTCATAGACCTAAACTAAGTTTTACTTGTACTTTACCAACAACAAAAACATCAATCAACATTTCTTATTTAATTAATCTATTTTTTTTAAAAAGCAGCTTTCATTTCTTGCTCAGACTTTGTATTTCAACTCTGATCTAATATATATTTCTATGTAGACTTGTACAGAGTTTTAAAAAACACTGCATATCTACTTGAATACAATAGATATTATACACTAAAAAGAGATATTATACAACAAGTGCTTTTTGACTTGTCTGAGTTCATCTCCATGGGTGGAAGTATTGCTGTTGTTCTTGTCGCATTCCCACTCACACATAATGCATGCATACACACACACATACATACATAGTCAAACGTAGTATTTTGATTTTTTTTTAAATTAAATGGATAATATACAGCGAAAAATTTAAGAGCAAATTTGGTGAAGATTACTATTATTAAAGACTTCATTCTTTTTTTCCACATCCAAGAAAAAAAACCCTGTAAAAAAATTGAACAATTTGAAATATTCATAATTTTAAGAGATAATGGATCTCAACAATTTTTATAATTACACATAGAAAAATATATTTTAATGGAAACAATACATTTTTATAAGGAGGTTTGGTTAATTAAAAATGTTGACAGAATCTATTTGAATGTTTATAATAGACATCATAATTTCATATCAAGATTTATACTTGATATTCATCAAGTAGAATAGATTGGGTGTTTTGACAATGAATTTTCTGTCAGATTACTTTTGGGTTATGCACAATTATTTCTGCAGACAATTTGATTTTTTTAGATACACAAATCCTAATTTGTACACAGTAGATACCCAATAATTTAAACATGTTCTAGGTTAGGTGAGAATATGCTGTTCATATTACAAGAAGAAAAGATTTGCTGCATTAACTTGAGGGAAGGCCACTTGGGCCAGTGGATAGGCAGTTGAATTTCAGAATCATAGTACACAAGTTCGAATCTCAGTCATTCCATTTGCATTCATATTTGGACTAATACTCTTGGGAAAGGTAGAAATCCCCACATTCCTTCCAGCATATTGTTTTATTCAAAACAACTATGTGGACAAAACATAACGTTTACCAAAAATTATTGTTCTCAGGATTAAATGACCTAAAAGGTTGATACGCCATAAAACACAAACAAAGAAGCATTTAACTTGAACTGGTTACAATTCGACACAAAAACCATCTTAATTGAACATGTTTCACCAAGAATTAATTGTGACTACTTTTAAAACTCCTAAACCAGTCTATGCCAAATTTCATATTCTTTCTTAAAACGCTTTGGTTTTAGCATTTAGCACAATCCCTCATTTCTTGTTAATAAAAGCCATTCATAATGTTTATTCAACTTTCTTTGAACCAGGAAGGTCTCTCTTTTGATTTGTCTTTTCTTCTTTCCCAGAGTCAAGAGAAGCATCCAATATTTCCACCTTGTTATTTTTTTTCTGTACAGCAATGACCTCCTTTCAATCTTAATTTCCAAATCGAATATTTTTGAAATTACCTCCTTAACTTGAGGAAAGTAGTAGTCATTTGAAGTGCTATGATAATTCATTTTTACAGAATATCAATACAAAGGGATCATTTAATGGCACAGAGTTTTTTATAATGATATAAATATATTTTTGAATTGATAGTTATCAAAGGATGTAGTTTGTTTACAGTCTTCTTCCAAAATCTTCTTTCAAAGATGAAATTTTATCAAAAAACAAATCTTATTGAAATTCTTTTCCATTACTTGCCTTCTCAAAAGTCTGGGATATCATATTAGAGTTTTATTTCAAATAGTTTCCTAAGTTTTATTCGCTTAGGTGGTTTTACTTGCTTTTGTTGGAAATAAGGCAGTTTATAAGTAGATATCAATAGTTCTTGATAAATAAGAAATTCTTTATTGTTTGTAGATATAGAAGTCTAATGTTTCTCAGTTCTAGTCTGATTGATATCAAGAAAATAGATTACAAATGTTCATTGCAAATTGATGCAGACCTCCTTTTTTGTGAATATGAATTAAAGATTCACCAAAAAAAAAAAAAAACAAAAAAAAAGATTGAAAAATTAAATTGGAGCACTGAAAAAAGAAAAAAAAAGATTAATCAAAAGAATTCATCTACCAAATTTAGCTGATATAAAGTTTTTCCATTGAATTTTTTTATAAAAAGTACATACAGAGAAAAGACATTTTCAAAAATAAATAGAAGAAAATTACAAAAAAAGATCAATAAAACTTAAAGTTCCCCCCACACACCCTAAAAACCCAAATATTAATCAAATATCAAGTTTCTTGAATTGTCTTTTTTGATAAAAAAAATTTAATCTATTTTTAGAAGAACATATAATATATTTTATCAAAGCACATAATGGTTTGGGTGGAGGAGCAGTGGAATGGTGGCAGTGGTGTAGGGAGGATTAAAAAAAACTTTTTGGGTGGAATTAAAAAAAAAAGCAAAATTTGTGTCAGCAAAAAGGCAAATTGACAACATAAAAAGCATTTACAAAATGTTTTAATTTTTTTTTCTTTTTAGAAAGAAAAAAACTTTAGAAATTGCAACCAGAAGCAAAATGTAAAAATAATCAGGTTTTTTAAGAGTAAAATTCTAAAATGAGAAATAAAGAAAAGCCAAAAAAAATTATAAAAGGCAAAAAAAAAAAAAAAAAATGGAAATCAATAATAAAAGCAAATCCCCACTTTCCCCCCATCCCATGAAAAAAAATCCAGGGTGGATGTCGAGACAGGAAATAAGCATAACACCAAATGCCTCTTGCTTGAAAAAGGATTTAATCCAGAATGACCTTAATAAAATTAAAAAATAACTTCATCAAAATTTCACTAAGCCAAATTTCAAAGAAGAAAACTTTCAGAAAAGTAATAAAGAATCTATTTTTTTAGAATTTAAAATTTTCCTTTTCAATATTTTTCTATTAAAGAGTGATTTAAAGCTAAAATTAAAACTAAATAGCCTATAAATACTATTTTAATGGAAACTTGATCAAAAAGATTTTAACATTTTTCTAAACTAATTTCATTCTCTGATGTCTTTCATAAAAAAATAACCATTACATTACATTTTATAAATGGTACAAAAGTTTTAGAAAAACTAGATTTATTTTCCCTCAAAACATCCTTTTGGTTCAGAGATTTCAGAGGAATGACCCTTTAGTGGAGAATGAATATTGAAAGTATCATTGATAAAGTCAAACTTTTATATTTGTAATAATTTTTGAACTTATCATTTAAATCTTAAAGTGCCAAAGTCACAGAATTATGACATGTATGAGTACCATGCTTGTATGTAAGTATGCAAATTAAGGAAGTAAAAATATTTTTTGTAAGCTTTAGTTCCTGCCGAATAAATTTTTCCATTAAAGTAATATTCTATTTGTAACCATTTTTTTCACAGACTTATCAAGTAGGATTGTCAAATATTAAAATTTTTTTAAATCCTTGGCGCTTAAAGGATTAACTTTTCTGAATTTGGCTGAGAGGGATTTCAGTGAAATGACCTTTAAATAAAAGAAATATTAGTAAGATTATCCAAGGTTAAACCCTCATCTTTAAGCAAGTGATCTCTGGTGTCATGAACTGAACAGAGTTTTCCACAGAAAGGAGGAGGGTCTGATAGATTCATCATCATCATCATCATCATGTGTTTATTGTTGCAGAAGACATACCGTTCTATAATTGTTTTCATTTGGTCATCTTTCTCAGCTTGTTGTTTACGCATTCGTTCTTCACTCTCCTCCAAACGTTGTTGCCAGTCTTGCATCATTTGGTGCGCACCGGTTTCAGGATTGAAGCGTGAACGGCAATTTGCCTCGTGGAGTTGAGAACGAACCGCCATTAACTCTTGCCTGAGAATCAACACTTCTTTCTCGTACTAGAAATGATAAAAGCAAGACAAGAAAAAAAATAACAGAAAACAGGCAAATAAACAAATGAAAAAATATCTAGAAAAACATCCCTTTTTTTTTCTACCCGACATGTCCAATCTTGGCAAAATAAAAAAAAATAACAGCAAAGCCAATTTGAAGCAAAAAAAATCAGCTAAGGCAAAAATTAGCAAAAGATAATCTTAATTAGCAAATAAAGGCCAATTGAAAAAAATTCAGTAAAATTAACAACAACCAACAAAACAAAGAAATAAGAGCTTTAACAAAATTCAGCAAAATCAAACAATTTCAACAAAATCATAAATGACTAAAAACACTATTAAGCGCAGCAACAACAGCACAAACATTTTTTTGACAAACAAAACCATTTATAAAACCTGGAAGTTTATTTTTACAATTCATTATAAAAGAAATGCGAAGATTAAAATAGAAAAATTCCATAAAAAATATTTAAAGCTAATATTCTGTTTTAATGTTTCAAAGGTGTTCATATGAGCCGAGTATTTTTTTATATATAAAGAAGTGTTTCATAAGACTGAAAACCTAATATTGTGCTTTAAATGCAAAAGTTGTTAGATGTTCATAAAAAAAACTAGAATTGGGTTTATCATGTGAAAAAGGTGTTAGGTTTTGATTTCAGCATGTGCAGCAAAAATGGAGACAATATTAGTTTCACATAGTGCAAAATGTGAAAAATAGTTTAAGAGGTTAGGATTCAAGATAGTTGCAGTTACCATCCTTTTTTACTTTAGTTTTGTGATATTTTATCTCAGTTGGAGGTAGTGTTTTTAGTTGTTATTACTAATATTTTCACTGATTTTTTTAAATTAAAAATATATAAATAAACAGTAATTTCAATTTTAAAGGCTGAGATAGCTAGTAACAAATCATCTGAGCAACCATGATACAACAGTGTCTCACAAATATTCTCATAAAAGAAAAATAAATCACCAGGATCTCAGAAGAAATTAAATCAACTGTCAAAATAAAAAGTCTAGTCACTCACATTCCACAACTTCCACAAAAATTCTTCTATGGACAGGGGTATAAAATTTGCAAGCCTTATGCAGTTTTATAATTGATTACAGAGAGAGTTTTGGAATGCGGGTGTCTAAACTATTTTTAATTTTTATGACTGTCGAGTTATTTTCACAATAATGGACGAAAAGAGTATCCACATGAAAATAGCGATAGAAATCATTATCTTGAGACATTTTAGGATTATAAGAGAAATGATTGACAAACTAGAATCCACGATATATGCAATGTTCATATCTTCTGATAGGAATAAGGCCAATGCTTTAACCAGAATGAGAATGCATTGCCTGAAGATGGAGAAAGATTTTACCATAATGTGTTGTGTAGAGCAAGAGGTGAGAAGCTGTACAATTTGAGAATGGGCCAATTTGGCATGGCCGTTTTAGCATAGCCAATTCTGTGTGGCCTATTCAGGGGCGTGGTCAATTCAGTGGAGGGACGGTTCAGCACCAACCACACACCAGTTAGAATTTTTATAAAGATTTTATAATAACTGGGGTGTAGTCACCAAACGGTGTTAAGATTGAGATATTTTGGATTTTAGGCTGATTTTAGGCCAATTGAAAAGAATCATTCCAAGAATGATGCAAACACTAAGTAGCATTTGCCTGAAACCAAACCTCAAACTTTACAAAGATCACAAAAAGTAGCATCTACCTGCTTGGTTACACTATCATGTAATGTGAATGATCTAAGAGATCCTAGGAGGATGCACAGAAGAAGAATCAAGATTGTTGAAGTTATCTTTCCTTTTTGTTTGTTTATGTTTTGGAAAGCAAGTGACAGGATTATTTTCTTTTTAGGTACAAATAGTTGATTAAGTTTTCTTATTTATGTGAAGGCTTGTATAGTTGTGAGATTACAGTTTTTCAATTTTATTACAGTTGATTTTTTTGTGCTGAAATATCAGCTTTCATTCAATAAAAAAAGAGGCTGAAATCGTTGACTACTTTTGAATACTAAGTCTGAAAAAAAAAGGTCAGGCCACCTAAGTGGTATCTCTTAGAAACAGAATGTAAAAGTAGCAGTCTTACAAATAATGATCCTTTTTAACTAACAAAAAAAGAATCTAAGAGTTTCTTAAGAAGGAATATTAGGAGCCAGGTCTAGCAATTTATGTCTCTTTTCAGCAAAAATAAGAATTGTGGTATTTTTTAGAAAGAAATCTCACAATATGTCTCTTATTTTTTGCAAAAAGATGTCCCATGAGAAAGGCATCTTAGGATATAGAGTTTAATAGTAATGCATCATTTTAACAAGAAAACAACTGTTTTTTTGTTTTTTTAAGAGAATTCTTCCAAGTCATAGACTTTATTTTTAATATAAATTATTTGTTTGAGCTTTGAATCAAAAACTAAACAAAGTTTAATCAATTTAAGAAATTGATTAAAGAGAAAGGAACAAATTCGTTTTGATATTAAGACTAAATTTTTTTACATTTCAATATAAGACAAAGAATAAGTTCTACACTTTGATCTTTCCTAGATGGCAAAACTAGACATCTCCCTTATTTATTCCTCCTTTTTTCTGATAAATAGTTTTGGGTTTTACTTTAATGAATAACTAAATGCCAGACAAGACAACACTTATGTAGGATTTCATAAGACTTATTTATATGACAAAACACAAGACAGCATGCTTTTTTATTGCTTTTTTTAAGCATTCACAAGCAAAGCATTTTGGTGGAAACATACAAGTGCAGGGAGAAGAAAAATTCTTCAATTATAACAAATATATTATTCAATAAATAAAATAGAAAAAATGTATTTCTTAAATTAACCCAAAATAGATGGGGTTATAGGAAGAGGGATGATGGGGGATGGAGTCTATGGGATTAGAGGATGGTGAGAGATGGGGTCTGTGGGATAGGAGGAAAAGAAATGGTGGGGATGGGGGTCTATGGGATTAGAGGAAGAGAGATGATGGGGTATGGGGATCTATGGGATTAGAGGAAGAGAGATGATGGGGTATGGGGATCTATGGGATTAGAGGAAGACATATGTTGGGTGATGGGGGCC
>JAYKTE010304014.1:0-20667 GCA_036873565.1 Xipholeptos notoides | reverse complement strand
GGAGTATTAGGTTTCGTTTGCCTCTTCTTTTTTTCACCCTTAATCACAATGGAAAATCTAGAGTTCTTTGGCCCCCGCCCCCGCAGTCTACAAGTTAGAACTAAGTTTCTTGATTCTAAATAGAAAAACGTGCACCGAAGTTTGAAAAAGTTTAACAGTAACCAACCAAGTACCGAGTCAGTCAGTAACAGAAACACCAGATCAACCACCAGTCACCACTGCCAACCAGGCCAGATCAACCACCCTCCTACTCTCTATGTCTCACTCAAAAATCAATTTTTTATAAATAAAAACCAAAAAAATCTGTATGTGAATAAATCAAATTGCTGACACAATTTGTCCTGTTTATTTTTAAATACAACAACACGATTTTATGTTGATTTAGACTTAATACAAAGCAAAATATTCTAATAAAAAACAATAATCGTTCTTACCCTCCCGCAAAAATTGTATAATTTAATTTACAGCATATCAACCTCGGTAGGTGATTAATGCCAGCAAATATATAATTCAAAAAAGAAAAACTATGAACTTTAAAATTGAGAGAATAACTAATAAATTTATCATTCCTGTTTGTTTTAAATAATAATAATACTTAAAAAAAATGCCAATAGTGTCGGTAAACCTGCGTTCATGGTGTTTAATTTTTAAAATAAACAAAAGATAAATCAATTACAAAGTTTTAAATGATATTTTAAAAAGTAACTTCAAGCAAGCAACTAAGTTGATTATTCTTGTTAATGGTGGTGGTGCCTGGTGCCACTTCAACCGGTAACTTTTGTTAGTGCTTTTTTTGTACCATACTTCAATTTTTCTTATCATTTTTGGATAAACGTAAACGAACAACTTAAAGTAAGAAAAAAGAGTTAAATTTCTTTCTTCCTTATACTTTCTTATTTAAGAACTTATGAGGGTAAAATATCTAAGTATCAAATATCAAAAGTATGAAAACAAGTTCAGGTTA
The DNA here is from genome assembly GCA_036873565.1 of Xipholeptos notoides. NCBI lineage: Eukaryota > Metazoa > Mollusca > Cephalopoda > Idiosepiidae > Xipholeptos > Xipholeptos notoides. The sequence continues at coordinate 19,703 of JAYKTE010304014.1, read as the reverse complement.
GAAAAAAAATCTTTGAATAATCACGTGATATAGTTTTAACTTTGACAAAAAATCCCCAATAGTTTTAAAAATTCATTTTCTTGGACTTAATTTTAAAATATTTTATAAGTAGATTTACGTTTTAATTCTATAGAAAAGAGAAAGATGGAAAAAAAGCAGGAATTGAATCAATGAACGAAAAATTAATGTTTTTTTAATTGGCAAAAAAAGACTTTTGCAAAAACTGTCCATTAAAACCAAATAAAAGTTCGTTTAAAACGCGTTTAAAAAGACATGAAAATTTCAGTTTAGTTTCACGTTTATTTTTTCACGATTATTCAGACATAAAACGCTTAAATTCTTAAAAATAGCTTGAAACTTTCATTTTATACTTTTTTTTTTCTTTAAAAAGTATATATAAAAAAATTAGTGGACGGTGACGAACGACGACGTTCAAAAGTTTGTGACATTTATTTACAAAAAAAAGAGGATTTGGAATAATGCGTACAAGTTAAGGAGTTAGTTTGACTAACTAAATTTCAACGCTTATCAATTAGTTTATTTATTTTTTTGTCTGGAGGAGAAAACAATAACACCGACTTGGAGAATTAGTTAGTTATTACTAAAACCAGGTTAAAGACTTGTATTTATTTGGCATCACTAGTTTTTTCTTTATAAACCGGGTTAATTAAAGACTTGTATTTATTTGGCATCACTAGTTTTTTCTTTATAAACCGGGTTAGTTAAAGACTTGTATTTATTTGGCATCACTAGTTTTTTCTGTATAAACCGGGTTAGTTAAAGACTTGTATTTATTTGGCATCACTAGTTTTTTCTTTATAAACCGGGTTAGTTAAAGACTTGTATTTATTTCACATCTTTAGTTTTTTTTTTTCTTTATTAGCTAGCTTTATTACAGACGGCATTGAAAAGAAAAGTCCTTATATTAAATACTTCTAAATATCTTTCTTTGGTTTATTAACTGTGTCCTCTCCTCCTCTCCCCACGTCCTCTGTCCAGCCCTTCCCCCCCCCACGGCAACGAGAACTGAAAATCTCGTGTGATCACGTGGCTTATTACGTCAGCGATCGAAGTTTCTTCTAGAATCATCTGGACTGCTGCTGCTGCTGCTCGTTTCTTTTGGGGGGGATACGAGAGAGAGACATAGAAAGAAGAGAAGAGAAAAGAAGAAGAAGAACGAATAAGCGAAAAGAAGAAGAAGGAAAAAGAGAAAAGAAAAAAAACAAGGTCGACATTCTCTTTCACACGGATTTTCACTCAGATTAATTATTTGACTCCGACTTGTTGGACGTGACAAGGTAAGATGACCATGACAAACCTATATCTACCTACATAAATATATATATATATATATATACACACACACTATACTATATTAAAATATATATAATATATATATTTAAGCAGCTCAATTGATTGATCATTCAATCATAATTAGTTATTAGAAAAGGAAACTGCATCTTATTTAATCAATGTTTAAATATATATATATATATATATATAGAGAGAGAGAATAATGACATATATGCGTGTATATATAATATGTATATCTAAACAGTATTTTTCTGGTGTTACTCTTATCAGAAAATTACATTTTTTTCAAGTAGACCAGGAGTGTCTACTCTTTTTTAAATGTCCACCATACAAAATTAAAAAATAATGGTGATGATTTATCCTTTTTGCACGTAAAACCAGAAAGACCTACTTAGAATATATTTACCAAAAATACAGTGAAGGCTTTATAAAAAAAATCCCCTTTTTTTTTTTTCTAATCGTCATTTATTTTCGTAGTCCGCACTAATAGATAAATAAATGAATATGTGTTTTTCTTTTTCTAATCAAGCAAGAAGCCGGTTTCTCTTTCTTTTATCTTTTTTTTCCTTCGCACACACACACTTATTCATTCCATTTCTTTTTAATGATTAATGAGTGATAATTTCTTTATTTTATATAGCATATCTCATTTACTCCAGTTAACCAGATTTTTCTCCGTCGTCGTCTTGCTGGGCGAATCTCAAAAACGTTGGAAATATATATATATATTGATATTTCCTAACAATGTGTAAATGCCGATATATATATATATGTATATCTTTAAAGAATTTATTTTTGTTGTTAATAGATATCCAGATTTCTCTACAATGTTCGTCGTCTTGCAGGGCGAAAAACTCAAACGTTGGATATATATATATGTGTGTGTATTTTAATGAAATAATTTCTTTTGGTTGTTAATAATAGATATCTAGATTTTTCTCCCATGTTCGTCTCCTTGTTTGACGGAACTCAAACAATTTTGGGGGAAAAAAAAAAAATACTATTTACTAAGTAAAAAAAATTATTTCTCTAGGTTTATTTAAAGAATAAATAAAATCTATCCAATTAAAAATAAAATTGAAGCGAAAAAAAAAAATGAAACATTGTATTTAAGTTAAGGTCAGTTAATTTCAAAAAGTAAACGTTTTTTTATCTTAATTTTTTCTCTTCTTTTTTTTAACTGATAAAGTCTTAAACGCCAATGAAAATGAAATTTTATTGCTTCTTTTTATTTTATTTATGCTTCATTATTTCTTTCTATAATCGAAAGAGAAAAATGGAAAATAAAATATACTTTTCTTCTTCGCCTCCTTCCTTGCCGAGTGAGTGAGTGGCTGCTGTATTTTCGTTCATTGAAAAAGAAAGATCATTTATTTCCTCCTATTTTCCATTTATTCATTTTCAACTTTTTTTTCCTCTCCTTGCTTCATAATTTTTATACTTCTTTATCCCCTCCAAAATAGAATAAAGAAATTCCAAGATTTTAAATATTTTTTTTTTTTATTATTCTTAAACCGATAAACACGAGTCTTCTTACATTTTTCTTCTCTCTCTCTTTCGTTTCAAATAGATCATATAGAATGTTCGCTTTTTAGTCCTTTTTATATATATATATATATATATATATAATAAATGAAGCATTTTAAGTACATAATGATTTTATACTTTATATTAAAATCTTTATTAATTTAACCAAATTTCAAAATACAAAATATTTCTATCCCACTAACTCCCATTTTACCTATTTAAAAATCTGTTCGTTTTTCCCTTAATTAGTTTCAGATCGAAATTTTATTTTATTCGTTTTCTTTTTTAGGAAGATTATGTAACCGTTAATGATCATTTTATGAATATATTTTAGCGCATCTGTCTAGTTTAATCAGATTAAAAAGATTAAATGTAAATGGCTATTAAAACAGACTTTTTTTTTTTTTTTTTTTTTTAATTTCTCCAAACATGTCCAGTCCAATTTACTTACCGATTTATTTTAATGTCTGCCTTTTTGCTTACTCTTCACTAATATTAGATTTTTTTTTCGTTTTATCTTTCTTTTCTCAGACTTTTAAAACTCTTTTGTTAAACGTCTGGATAATTTTATTTCCTTTCTTTTTGTTGTGATTTTCGTGTAAAAAACAAACAAACAAAAAAACCCCAATTTATCTTCACTTAGCTGAATTTACTACGTAAAGGTTTTAAACATTAAAACTCCCGTGATCATGCATTCACATAATAATGACAAGGAAAGACAAAATACGGAGATCTGCTGTTATTTATCTATTTTTTCTTCCAGTGTTTAAGGAAGAAATGTGAATGATCTTTTAGGAAATTAGTTGATTATTGGGATTTGGTTTTTAGTCCTTTTTATTTGACTTGAATCTCCTGCAATTTCTGTCCAATTTTGACCATTTATTACTCTACTTCCTCATCGTAACCCATTTTCTTCGGTTTCTATTTGAAATGTTTTGTATTGACAACAGATTTTTTTCTAACGCTTTTCAGCAATTCAATTTATTATCTGAAATCATAAAGAAATAAAGCGAAGAAAAAACAATTTGCTAACCCAATAAAACCATCTTTGATAGAAAATAAAGGTACTCTCTGCTCTTCTTCTCTGCTGACTGGGTGCATGAAACCATCATTAAATAAATAAATAAAATGGGAATTTTTATTTCTTTTATACTAAAAAATGCTGGCAGGCCACAACGATAATTTAACTTTTTTTTTTAAATATTTTCCTAATTAAACAAATAAAGTACAATTTGAAGAATTTCTATTTTTCCTTTTATAAACGGTTCTTGTAATCTATTTTTATAAAGGAAATACATTCAATTTTCTTCCTCGTTATTCGTGTACAGCCCGGTTTGGTTTGTGGAAGATAATAAATTCAATTCTTTGTTCACGTCCTTTTTATTCATATAATTTTAAAAAAATTATTTTGCAAATAAAACCATGATATTATTTGAAATGGTTTATTTTAAGTTTGCGTAAATTGTTGAAAGATTTTTAGTGTTTAAAAAGAAAAAATAATGAAACCAACGGAGTTGGAGTCGGCCATTAACCGCTTCTAACGTTTGTATGACGAGAAACGGAGCAGACTTAGCAATAAAAGTTAAATGTTTTTTTGTCTTTTAAAAAACAATGACTTTAGATAAGTTAACCATTTTTAGTTGAGGAAATAATTATGTTGGGATAATAACCATAAATTACAATTTAAATTATGCATTTTTTACAAGTTTCCATTGTAAAAAGAAAAATACACTAAATGGATCTTTTCCTTTCGTAGCCATCGATTAGGTTTTTATACGCATTTTAGGTTATAGTTAAGATTTGTAATATTAATTTGATATTTTGCTTTTTAAAGGGAATACTTATTAGGGACAAGACAATATCGTAAACAGTAACAACTAATTAATATATTCCTAATTATTTGAAAGATAAACAGTATTCTTCCTGTTCAAAGAAAATTCCTAATGTAAGAAAATAATTCGGTGTTAAAACAAAAATTAATTTTGTCAAAAAAATAATTAGCTTTCGGATATTTTTTTTTCCTTAGAAAAATTTCAACATGTAAAAAGAAATTTCCCTTCATTGAAAAAAAATCGTTGTAAAAAAAAAAATGTTTTACTTTTAAATCCTTGAAAATACTTTATCACGTGACCTGTAATCACGACGGAAGAAAAAATGATTTTCTTTTTTGTCAAACAAAATGGTTTGATTTGGATGGAATTCCAATTCCTTCAAAACTTTTTGGCATCGTAACTTCTGATTTCGGTATTAATAAGCATTTGTACGGCGTCAAGAATTAGTTACGCTGCTGACGTCGATGATAAGATTAAAATTAATATTTTCTAATTGTCATGATAAAGAAAAGGAAATTATTATTCACACACACACACACACACACTGACTTATGTTTTTAACAAGATTATTTCCCTTTTAGTATGACAAAAAGAGTTGTTTTTTTTTGTTTTTTTATAAAATTATGAAAACAAAGTAATTCATCCAAAAACATTTTCTTCCAAGATAATTTTAAATAACATTTAGGGGTCAGGAGTCACTGAGAGCCCACAAAGCCTGCCTGCATTTCAATCCTTGCTTAATCCCATGTTTTTTTCCATAAGTTATAATAATTATTATTCATATCTCCATTTATATTTGAAATAAAGTGCTAAATAATTTAAAACCGACAAAAAACTCAATTTTTCTTGCATATACAGTCTTAAATTACCATCAATGATTATGAAATTTTCTACAATTATTTCCCAATTAAGTGTTTTTTTTTTTTAATCCACTAAAAAAAATTATTTCATTGAAATATAAAAACCTACTCTGTTTGTGCCTATTTCCTATTTATAGCTCAGCAAAAGGACAAGGGAATAAAAGTTAAAAAAAAAAATAGTGGTTTTTGGAGATATGAGAATAAAATTATATAGTTTCTTTACTATAAAAATGAAGCTAGACTTTTTTTTAAATTTCAATTGTGTGGGGAAGTGCAAAAGTAGGTATAGCATAATCTCTGTATAAAAAAACTGTACTCTTTTCAGAGAAAGCTCATTATTTCCTGAAAAATGTACTTTCAACATTTTTTTTCTCATTAAAACCAGAAAAGATCCAATATCAAATTAAAAAAAAAGGACTTTTTCTTTCTTTTTTTAAGTAGAAGTTATCGTTTTACAAAAAGCTGTTAAAAAAAATTCAGGTACTTTGTGAAAGTTACAATTGAAATTTTAAAAAAATTACGAAAAAATATTACATGAACAAATTAATAAAATTGAGGTAAATCAGTTTCCTCTCCAAGATTTTGGCTTCAAATATTTTCTATTTTTAAAGATTTTTAATTAAAAATTAGGGGTATGTATGAAAAAAAAAATCAGCTTTTTTTTTTTTTTAAATTGAAACATTGCTAAATAAGTAGCAGCATTTGAAATAAAAAACAAACTAAAAAAACTACAGAGGACACAAAAATTTAATTTGGAAAGAAAATCAAAATTTTTGCAGCAGACAAATGTAAATGATCAAAAATAAATGATTAGTTTTTTTTTAACATAGAATAATATAAAAAAATGTTAAAAAACGATTATATATTGCAAATAAGATAGAAAAATTTAATTTCAATTAAACGAAAGAGCAGACAACACGGCAGCCACACATATGCGTATATAATGACAAATACAAATAAATAAATAAAACCACTTTGTCACCATTTTCTGAAAAATGGACAGTTGTCATTTGCAATGGAGACAAACCAAACATTTCTTAAAAGATATCTCTGGATGAAAATCAATTAGTCGAGCAAGTTATTGTGAGACTACTATTTTGTAAGGTCGTTTTTTGTCCACTTTTTCAAACTTTAATCAATTTATACTCAAATTTTGAAATTAACATATCATATTCCTTGTAAATTTATGATTCGAATGAAGTTTGAAGTATATAATTCTTAAATATTGGTTTTATTATAAGATTTATGCTCTTATTTGCCGAAAGACATTTCATCATCATAATAATCATTTACATAATAATTTTTTTCATTTTCATCAGATTTCAGCACTTTTCCAGACTTACTACTCAAGCTTAATAAAAATGCCAGACTTTTTAGTCGATAATTGTAGTGGAACTATGTAACCATAGAGATGTTTTGTTTCCCAAAAAAATCAGTTTTTGTTGAGATGAAAATAATTTTATAAAATCTTAAAAAGGAGGATATCCTCAAATAATTTTTTTATATATTATTAACCATCTATTCAAAAAATCTTAAAAAGTGCAACGAACATGAGTAAACATTTTGGGAAATTTTAATATTAAAAAAAAAAATAGAAACACAATCCTAGCTTTCTTAAAAAAAAAATCTATTCTAAAAAATATGATCCAAACACAACTACCTTGACTCAACGAAAAACCTGAAGTACTCCACCTAACGAAACAAATATCTAAAACCTTCTCAATGAGAGTCGATATGCTGGTTAAACAAATCAACCAACCAACCAACCAACCTAAAACCTTCTCATCTTATTAATCATTTGGCATCAAATGACCCACAGCGGTTGACATGCCATAAAACCCCAACTAAATCTAAAACATAGGATATTATTTTGTTAAAAAAAGTTCACATTTTTAATAGGAAACCAAAATGTGGTGGGACATAACATGATGATAAATAATTGCAATTTAAGAGATAGTTTATGAACAGGTGAAAGTTGGAATTAAATAGAATGTAGCAATTTTGAAAGGGATTTGGTAGAGCTGAAAATCTAGTATTTCTGCATAATTGACATGTAGGTAAATTGTGTTGATGAATTTAAAATCTGTTTTTATTTTCATGGCAGGGTGATGTTGGAAGTATCTTATATGATGTCAGATAATTCAAGAGAAATATCTTTCACTCAAATTGAGCTTTTCCATTGCTAAATCAAGTTTATGGTCGCTCATTGGTCAAACTTTGTTTGCAATCTACATTTTTCTCCTGTCCCTAATATTTAGATTGTAAAAATATTTTTACAAGTTTTTAAATTAAAGTTTGATAGAATTTTGTTTTATTTAAAATAAATTCATTTGTTATAGCTCTATTGTTTGTGGTTTTTATTTACAAATATATTTTAATTTAAGAATAGAACTGGTTTCTTATTTCACTCACTTTGGATGTTTCTTGTCTATTTCTATAATTTTTTGCACTTCTGGCACATGTAACAATCATTTGCTTGGTCAAATGCGATACAAACTTTGTCCAATTGCTTCATGAATTTATATTTTCTATGCTGCATTATCTACCTGTTTTTACTCTTCTTTGCTCTAAAGAACATTCAGCTTATGGAAACATTCATATACCTAGTAAATGAAATTTAAGTAAAGTGCAAGATTGCTGTGCCTCAATTTTAGAATATTTGACTTGCTTATTCTTTAGAAAAAGTATAGAGTTGTCGAGGGTTAAAAAATACTCAAGTTTTGAATTCTGTTTTGGTTGTATTTTAAGATCAGATTTTGCAAGTACTGTAAAATGAAAGTTCTTATAAAAAATTATCCAATTTTATAAAACTGATTTTTATTTATTTTTTTATAGTTGTAAAAATTCAAAATGGTGAAAGAAACAGCATATTATGATGAATTGGGCATCCATGCCGGAGCTACACAAGATGAGATAAAAAAAGCTTATCGGAGAATGGCATTAAAATATCATCCAGACAAAAATCCCAATGAAACAGAAAAGGTAATTGTTTTAAACTGAACTAAATACATTGTATTTTATTAAGAATTAATGAGCACTGAATCTCAAAACTAATGAGTTTTCATTTCTTGGATATGAAATTGTATATATGTATATTGCAACAGGTTCATACCACAAGTTCTGTTCAAAATATTTAATTTTAATCAAATTTTAGAACTTATTGATATTCATATAAATTGAAAAACCATGTAATTTGATGAAATTTGTTTTGCAAAGTAATCTTATTGAATTATCCACTCTCTAATGGAGGTGTTGATCAAACATTTTTAAGATACAGGATGCTTTGAGATGCAAACTAAACAGAACATCCAGTTGAGATTAATGATGAGCTCCCTGTAGCATCATTTGTGCATAGTGCAATGCTAGCAGTGTCAGCAAGAGCCGCCATTAAAATTATTGATAAAAACTTGAATAATTACTTATGATCTTTCAAAGCTTACTACTAGTTGAAAAATGCAATTTAAACCCCAATTTTTTCTTTCAATAAAACAAGAAAAGACCAAATTTTGAAATAATAGGTTTAATGTAAAAATATGCAATATTTTTTATAAAAATCGGTTTAATTTTAAAAAGATTTCAAGAAATTCAATGGATTAGTCCAAATTAAAATATGTATATAAATTTCAAAAAAGCACTTACCTATAAAAAAAATAATAATCAATGGGTACTTCCATTCTTCATTTTTAATAATTTGTCCATATTTATATTTTATATTCCATGTACTTTTAAAAGAATATTGAACCAATAAAAAGATTTTGGTAGATCTTGAAATTGAAAAAAATTCAAGTCGTTTTATTACGTAGAAAATATGGCCGTCTGCGCGCGCACATTAACTTTATTGCAATTTGTAAACATTTTTTTTTTAAAGATAAAAAATATTTCTATTTTTTTAAAAACTTTAATAGTTTATTTTGGAAGCATATTCCATAAAGAAATTAATCAACCAACTTTTAAAAAGGAAATTACAAGTTTTGTATATTTTATTCGCAGTTTTGTGTTAAGGGTGTCTGATCGGCGCTCGGCGTCGCTGACACTGCTAGTGCAATGCTAGCTGAAGAATTAGCAATGAAATTTCATTCAAATCATACAACTGTTCATGGTTGTCTTGGAAAACTAAAAAAGTTCTTAACTCTTGAATTGTATGAAGTGAACCAAATTTTTTTATCATGAATTTCTAGTTTTCTTTTTAATAAATTTGTGACTAGTGATAAAAATGTCAAATTTTGTAGACAATGGCTTGCCCATGAGCAAAAAGCTTCTACTTCAACCAAAAAAGGCACTTGATGCAAATAAAATTCTCATCATTTAAAGAAATGGTTCATTTAGAGTGGCTACCATCTAATGTGATAACAATCTACTGTCAGCAATTACAGCATTTATATAAGATTTTGAAGAAAAAGTTTTATTTTACTAATATGATTTAAAATCTGGATAAAACTTTAAAAATGACCTTATTTAAACCCTATATTTTAAATTGGCACAATGAATAACTATTTTGATAACACTTAGTAGCTCAGTAAAGTCTGAAGAGAACTGAGCATTGCATATCCTAGATGGAATTAAATAGGTTCATATTTAAAAATTGTGGAATTTTTTTTTTAGTATTAACATGCCTAGATTCAAGGTATTAGTGTAGGCTTTCAATTTAAATATTTAAAGAATTTTAATGAAATCTATTTTTTTTTCTCTTCAGTTTAAGACCATTAGCCAAGCCTATGAAGTATTAAGTGATCCAAAGAAAAGAGAAATTTATGATCAAGGAGGTGAAGAAGCTATCAAAGGCGGAGCGGGTAGTGGTGGTGGATTCGAGTTCCATTCTGCCATGGACATATTTGATATGTTTTTTGGACACAGACAGAGAGGCCCAAGAAAAACCAAAGATTTAGTACATCAGATTAAAGTGACATTAAAAGAAATGTATAATGGAAACACAAGGAAATTAGCTGTAACAAAAGATGTTATATGTGACAAGTGTAAAGGTAATTCTCAATTTAATGTTTGAAATGTTAATCTTTGAGAATTATTTGATATTTAATTGACTTTAGTCAAAATTTGAAAGTTTAAGATCTAGACTTTATTTCAATTAAGAACAATTCTATTGTTTTCAGGTATCGGTGGTAAGGAAGGTGCTGTGGAAACTTGTCCTACATGTCAAGGAACTGGTGTACAAGTAACAATGAATCGAATTGGGCCAAATATGGTTCAGCAAATGCAGAGCATGTGTCCAGAGTGTCGTGGCAAAAAGGAATTGATCAACCCCAAGCTCCGTTGTAAAGTTTGTAATGGCAAAAAAACTACCCAACTTAAAAAAACTTTAGAGGTCCATATTGATAAAGGTAAATTATCTAAAATTCCTTTTTAGCTACTATTCTCTTCTTTTTTTTTTTTTTTTTAATTCATTTTTTTTTCTATTTAAAAACATTTCTACCTTTCAACTAGAAAATGTATTTCGATTCTGCAATTAATTTTATAAACTTTATTTTTAGGAATGAAAGATGGTCAGAGTATTCGCTTTGCTGGTGAAGGAGACCAGTGTCCCGGTGTTGAAGCTGGAGATATTCTAATTGTATTAGATGAACAAGATGATAAGGAATTTAAGCGGCAGGGTGATGATCTTCTCTATGGAATGGAAATTACTTTATCAGAGGCTTTGTGTGGATTCAGAAAACCTATTCAAACATTGGATGGACGTACTCTGGTTGTTATAACAGTACCAGGTGAGATTGATCTTGATTTTTGCTTTGCACTAAATAAGTTTTATTGAATTTTACTAATGGAGAAAGCCACAGTTGAAAAGAAAATTAATCGTAGATTCTATTTTAAAACTTATTAATCTACTTTTAGTTTAAAAAACTTTTTTTTTCTGTTTGTTTTCAATTACTATATAATGACTCAATTTTTATCATTTTAATTTTTAGAAAAAAATTTCACCTTGTATGTATTTAAGAATATTCATTTTTTTGGTTCTCTCCAGTATACTAGTTGCTTTATAAATGCTTAAGAATGATTAAATATACTAAATATATTAATTCATGGCCTTAACCGGCAATGGTTCACATTGCCACAATAATTTGGAATTATATATTTCATGCAATTGTTTCTTATATCTTAAAATTTTCCAAATTGAAGGCTGTATTGATGAAGTGGGATAAACCATTGCTTGACAAATAAATACTCAAGGGCAACTTTTTTTTTCTTTTGATGCTATGAGCAAAGCAAAAAAATGCTAGTTACTTTCTTTTTATGAATGAATTAATGGAATTGATTAACACAAGACTGGAACTTATGAGGATGCTATTCTAAATAAGAAATCCTAGAACTAGTTTTGTTATATTTATTTAGACTTTTACTTAATACTGAGAATTTGATGCTTAGTTTAAAATTGCAAGTAAATCTATTTAGAAATTCCTTTTAAATGTCTTATCTTTAACAACTCTTGTATTGTTTAGGTATCAAAGGTTTTAAAAATCAAATATTTGTTGCATTTTGTACCATTACAATATGCGAATAAATGTATTTTTAAAAAAATTCTCAAATCTAAAATGTGTTTGTTTAAGCTACAATAAATTAGATAAGATAATGTAAAAAATTTGTCAATGAAGCATCTTACTGGAAAGATTTATTTTTATAAGCAAATACCAAAAAGGGCATAACAAATTTTAAATTACTTATGTTTTTGTGAAAGTCCTTTTTAAATGTCTAAAAAAAACAAAAACCTGTTTATGAAATAATGACTCGATGTTTTTCTGTTTTTCAATTAATCTTTCAGGTGAAGTTATAAAACACAGTGATGTGAAATGTGTGGAGAATGAAGGGATGCCAATGTATCGCTCACCATTTGAGAAGGGTCAATTGATCATTCAATTCACTGTAACCTTTCCTCCTTCTAATTTCATTCCTACTGAAAGACTTTCAGAACTTGAAAAACTGCTGCCACCACGTCAAGCTGTGGACATTCCAGAAAATGCTGAGGAGTGCACTCTATCTGAATTTAATCCTAAAGAAAGTCGCGGTTACCGCCGAGGTGAAGCTTATGATGATGATGATGATGACCACATGGGGCATCCTCGTGTACAGTGTGCTTCTCATTGATACCAGTGACAGTCATTTTTGAATCTAGTTCCAATCTTTGACATCCACCTTCAGTTGACTACTACTGTCTAAAGATTAACAACACACTCCTCCATCTTGGTTACCTGGTAATCTTGCTTATTCCATCTGCTTCATTCTATAACCTCTTCTTCACTTGTGTTTAAAAAAAAATCTGATAGTCTAGTTTCTAATGCAGTAGCAGAATTCCTTTCAATTTTTCTTTTCCTTCCTTTCTTGGTTGAAAGTTAGTGAAAATATTTTTCATCCCTGTTGGTTGTATATTCTTGTATTTTAAGATATCTATATTTGTGTATGAATAAATATATATATTTATATATTATATATATCGTTAGAAATAATCGTACCGAATGTTTAAAAAAGAAAAAAAAAACAAACAAATTAAAATGTGTCATTTATTTTTTTTTTCAATTCTATAAAGAATATTGAAAAAACTGAAACATTGCATTTGTTTTTCCAAATTCTCTTTACATTCATTCAGATTATTTCCTACTGCTAACTCATACACGTGTATACTTAACATGCGCTATAATGCAATTCTTCCTGATTTAAGGGGAAAACAACAAAATAAACTAAATGAAGCAAATGAATAAGCAATTACCTTTGGGCAATTGAGCTCCGAAAAAGTATCTCCTTAATTTATTGGAGTATATTAAGCAGCAGATGGGAGGCTTTAAAGACGTGCTATTTATTCAAATAATCTATTTGAATCTTCAATTCTTTCAGGGGGAGGGGGGCGGATTCTCCAAAAACCAAACTTCAACAGTTGCCTATTTGCTGTGCTGATTAGATATATTTGCAAAGGGACCCACCCAAAAAAATAAAAAATGATTTTCATATGGTCAACTTGCTTTCTCAAATATGGATGTATAAAAAAACAAAAAAATAAATACCTAAAAACTTTGAATAAAATTAGATGAAACTTACAATTTCTTTCCCCCTCCTTATCAAAGGTTTTGTGCTCTCTATAAATGTCTGCTTTTTCTCCTCTTACAGGATTTTGTTTAACTTGCTTGATAAATAGGTATATTCTTTACCTGTAATTACATTAGATTGACCATTTTTCCAAAAGAAAAAAAATTTCATTATCCAATCTCATTCTTTTCAAACAATTCAGAATTAATATTTCCAAATCTTGAGACTGCTTCTTATAACTGGGCTTATATTTTGATAAACTGGCCAAATTAGTTGAAATTTTGGCTACTCTTAAGTAGTAAATATTTTCCATGAGGGCCAAAGGAAGTTGACCTTGAATTTGATATGAAGGAAGTTGGTGAGTGGCTTTTTAATACCTGTTATTAAGCCATTTTTTGGAGTGGGGTTTTAATTTCTTTTTATAATGTATAGACTATCTCAATTTGTCTTACCAGTTCCATCATGGTTTGCTTGTTAGTTAAACACAATAGATCTTTTTTTTTTTTTTTTTTTTCACCCTTCTGTATTTATATTGTATAATAAAGATCAAGTTGTTACAAAATACAAATATTTGTATATTTGTCTTGTCACTTGATCGCAAGCGACCTTTTTGAAATTCATGGTAATTCATGTTGGGATGAATTAATCAAATTAAAAGCAAATTGTGGTAAATTGCATTATACTATTTCAATCTTTCTTTTTTTTTACAGCAAAATGGTTTTTGGTTATGAAAAAGGTTTTAGTTTTTCAAAATTGATATAATGAATCTATAAAAGAAAGTTTTAGTGAATTAGATTTATTTAGTTTGCTGTAACTCTCATGAATCTTTGGGATGTAATCTAAAGCATTATTTCATTCCAGTGATAGTTCTTTAATTTTTCTGGGACTATTTTTTTTCACTAAATATATATAAATTTCTTGTTGATACCATTTATTGCTAATAATGTTGGTTAAAGTCTAATAAATTAAAAACCATAAAATGTCTTAAATTCTAATGAAAAATTAAATTTCAATTCAAAAAATCTTATTAAGCCCAAAATCTGTTTCTACTGTGTATGAAAATGATTTACTTGAAACCAATATTTTGTTTTCTTCTGTTAAATTTGACATTTTTTAAAGTGGGTGAACGAAAATATTTATTAACTAACTCTAAATATAAGAACCTCATTGGCAAATTATTATCCGATATTTAGTTTTATATAAATAGATTTGTATATAAGCCTTTAAAAAAAAAAAAAAATGAAAGAAACCCAAGGCAGCCAATGAACAAATCACTATTTTGAATTTAGAATGTTTTGCTCCTTTCTAATTTTAGACAAGAGTAAATGCCATTTAGAATGATTATAAATAGAATAGAAAGAATTGGTCTTCACCTTATTTGAAAGATTTGTACAACCTATGCCTAAAGGATTCATATTATCACAATTTTTTTCTTGATTCTTATGCCACTAATATATATGAGTGGTATCTAGCTTTTTCTTTGGAGGGGGGGGGTGTAGTGAACATAGACCAAGAGAAATAGATTAGGACATATAGAAACAATCAAAGGGTTTTCAGTGTTTCCTAAACTTGTGAATGTGGTTGATTATTTAAAAAAAAATGTTTTTCAAATTCTTTAATTTCAAGACTTCAGTAGAAATCGTGTATAGCAACTTGTTTCAAATTCAAATAAATTATAAACATTCCTTTTAATTTTTTTTCTCTCTCCTTTCAAAAATCATATATAGTTAAATTTATATCACTCCACTGCCTATCCACTGTCCCAAGTAGAGATGTAGAAAGATCTATGTTTAGGAAGTCTTTTTTGTCCTGAGAAAGACAATCTGGCAAAAAGATTCTGGTGTCCTGCATAAAATGAGATATTGAAATTTGCTTCCCACCTCAGTGTGCAAGGTTTGATGGAGGCTATTAATTGGCATTTTTTGGCTACTCTGACTCAAGCTAATTAACATGGGTGTCTAAGACGGTACCTAGCTCTTTTCTATAAAAGCATCACTTATGAGAAATTATTTTTTGTACATCTGTGGCAATTGTTTTAGTGCATCTGAATCATGGATTTGAATATTAATTGTGCAGTAATATCTCTGTAAGCATCATAGGGTTAGCAATTGGTTGTATAATGATATTCAAATTTTAGCCACGATTCAATCCTGACAAAAATGTCTTTTTTTTTTCTTTTTGGCTGCCTGAACATAGAATAGCACGTTTTGCTCTTTCATTTCTGCCTGTTTTCCTTTTATGGAGTCCAGTTTGCTTGGAGATGATAGTGGATTTGTCTCGTGGAAACATAGATGAATACATGCAGCCATCAACCTTTAAGCAGTAACAGTCGAATCTTTCATTTGATATAAATTTGTTCAACTTTCAAATTGAGAGCTTTCAGGTCCACTGTCTCTTGGGTTTTAGATCAGGCAAAATTTCTTAATTCCAACTTTGGCAGCAAGGATTGAGCAGTGGCAAAAGGTTGGACCCTGGAATCTTATTACACGAGTTCAAATCCCAATCAAAACCATTACATTCACTTTCAGGCGTCTTGGACAGATCAGGCTTGTTAAATTGGGAGAGTAACTCATTTAAGTAAGGATAACACTGATTCAAATAACCTGGGTGCATGAGACCCGTTAACTCAATGACAGTAACTCCTTTAGGTGAAGGCAACACTGATTACAAAAAGCTCAGGGATATGGCCTCATGCCAAACTTGGGTGGGTGCTCGACCAAGTAGATAAGATTTTGTACGATTTTTTTCTTGTTGGTTGAAATGGGATTTACCCCTCTGATTCAGTATGGGGTCAGAACTCTCTTTGGCACTAGATAGGTGCTGTAACATCAGTGCCCATCTTGTGGTTTGGGAACAAACTTCCACTTATGATTCTAACAAGCATTTTAATTCATCTGGTTACATTCTAATAGGGTCTTTTTTTTTTTTTAAATCCTAAATTGTCTTGGTGTTGATGTGAACAGAAGTCCATGTCCAAAATCTAATGGCTGGAAATTATATTCCAACCTATTAGATCGTGCCTCCCCCAGGTGGATATGTCTTGACAGCTCTTGTTGCCCGGGGTGGGGGTGGTGAAAGCTTTCTAAATTTCAGACTTTCTAGGACCTGTCTGATCCCTAGTCATAGTCTAGGAACTTGAATCTTTCACTTGTTTGAATTTCTTTGTTTCTCACTGCTGGTCTGTCCTGCATTGATTCCTACACACATCTTTTTATCCAATTAGGCCATTTAATGCCGATAATCATTTTTGATAAATGTTCTTTAGTCAACACAGTTTTTTTAATAACAGTATGCACTATTTAATCCTTAGCTGGGGGGAATGTGGCGATTTATACTTTTCCCAAAGGTATTGGTCCAAATGTGAATGTAAACAGAACGACTGGGATTCAAACTTGTGTTTATGATTCCGAAGTCATCCACTGACCCAAGTAGACTTCCTCTGAAAATAGAGGGAGAAGTAAGTATTTTTCAACATATGACTTTTGTCCTTCTTCCCTGAGATAAGGATATTAAAATCCAAAGCTATCTTTAAAATAATTCTACGATTTGTTTAATGGGTGCCCCTGAAGATGCATCTACATCTGCTTTATTCCATTTTTTTTATGCATCTACCAAAAGTAAGCCTAATTCTCTGTTCTATAACTTTGTTCAAAATAACCCAATATCTGCTGAGGAATCCTATCACAAAAAGCATTTGAGGACCAGGCTGTTGTACTTTTTGAATTTCAATTCTTTGATAACGATGAAAAAATTCCTGGTTTGTTTGGCCATAATTTTTAGATGGAAAAATCCCAAACCCTTCAGTCTGTAATCAACATAGCAATGACAACAGAGTCCCTACTTGACTGGTTTCGTCCTCTTCTCCAACAAGTATAAGTATTTCCATTTCCATTTCCATCATGATTTCTTGAGGAATAAAAAACCTTTTAAAGCAAGGGGAAAAGAAAATGTCCCAGAAACACAGTTTAACAAAATTATCAAATTCAAGCAAAAAGACGTCATGGCAAAATATTTACTCACCTGTGACAGGATAGAGGGTAGGATTAGAAATAAATGAGGTTAGGGAAAATTGTAATTAGACTAGAGAGAAATAGGATTTCTTTAATTAAGTAAATTCATTAATTTTTTGGGGAATTACTATCAACTTGAGTGTTCCTTGCCAGTAGTCTGGCTGTCTCCAAGAAGACAATAAAATCTTCCACCCCTTAGAAATCCACCCAGATTGAAGGTCAAAGGACAAAGCTGACCAAAAGAAGAGGGGAAGATAGGGTAGTTAAGAAGAATGGGAGGAAGGAGAAGGAGAGGAAGAAAAAGACGGACGGAGGATTGAGGAAAGGGGATTAGGTTTTAGTTTTTGATAAGGGAAGCCTCTAGTAGTCTGAAAGCAGTAGTCAGAGTTGGGACCGACAGCTAGTCAGTTGGCTTTAGTAGCAGTGGTCAGCTAGACCCGCCAAAGGCCCCAGGAACTAAAGGAAAAAATAATGTAGAGACAAATGAATTGCGCCTGCAATCTCCCGTCGCAAACAAGAGAATTTGAAATACAAGTTTTTTTTGAAAAGAACATCGTCTCTCCTGTTTTTTCCTCCGTCCGTCCGTCCGTCGATGTTTGATGATTTTGTTTCAGCTTCACCCGATTTCATGTAACAGATGGGCGCACACTGGGCGATACACAGCCAAGATACCCCCAGAGGGATGCACTGTGCAGTGAGTGCAGTGCACGGCGGCCCTTGTCTGTTATACTTCTTTCCAATTCCAGCGAGGTAATTTGCATTGCTGGGGAAATATGTGAGTCAGAATCTGATAACTACAATTCAGTTAAATTCCTTAAAAATGGAACCGGTTTTTAATAGACAATTCTAGCCCTACATAACTAACATGGTGTAAAGTTATATTTTTGATTGGATTTCAATAAAAATTGAATTTATCTCTGTGTTTGCAGCTAGATGAACTGGGCATTCTGTAATGACTATAATAGAAAAACCATGTCTGTAGCAGTTTGACTTATAGGCGAGTGGTTACAACGCCGGACTGACATTAAGTTAGTACGGGTTTGATCCTGACTAGAGGAAGACTTGTATATAAAATTTTTCACTAAGGATTATGTTACTATTTAAATAAAACTTCATTGGCCAGACTTAACTAAGAGATGCTATGTTGTGAAAGCAAACTTAAAGTTTTTTTAAATTCATTTTACAAAGTTAATTACAGAGTTTAAAAGATATTTGATAATATATCAATTATCGCCCAGTGAAGATAAATATTTCAGAATATGCGCCACATAGCATTTTTTATTCTCTATCATTTCTTGTTTTGGTTATCAGAAATTTTAAAAGTCATTTGCAATTTAGTTCTACATCATCTGACGGCAATTGTGTGTGTGTATATATATGGCTTTTTTCTATAAAAGAACCTTTATTAAAAAAAAGAAAAAAGTCCAATACGAATCAAAATTTTATTTGTGTTATGGCTGGAGTAGGAGTCACTTGTGTCTGCCTTTTTTAGGTGCAAGTTCAAGGCCTTTTAGAAACCTTCGTGGAAGACCATATCTACCTATAAACAGACAAATGTAAAATATTAACCACTTAAAAAAAAAACAGCAGCTATTGATTTTGTTGAATTGGGTTATAAGATGCATGCATATTAATCTATATTTAATTAATGATGACACATCAACATTTTTAGATTATTTTGTCCACACATTTTATCAATAACATAGTATGCACTTTTCAATCCATAGCTGGAGGGAATGTAGGGTTTCATATCTTTCCTAGGACTATAATTCCAAAGATTAACAACTGGGATTCAAACTCACATTACGATTGTGAAGTCCAGCTGCCTATCCAGTGCCCAAAGTTAATCTTAGAATAAAAAGAAAAAAAAAAAATCAATCCTCACAAACTTAAGTTTATTTTTTATATGTCTCATGGTCTTAAAATTTTTAATTAGCTGGTTTGTTAAAACCAGGATGTGAATAGGTATGATAGACCTACTAGGTTGTAGGTCCAATGAAGCTCTATATCAATCACTCCAGAGTTTTCATTCTGTGATCTCCCCCTTATATTAGAGTGGAGTTTGAGTTTGTTTGTGTTTTACGGCATATCAACCATTTTAGGTCATTTAATGCCTAGAACAATCATTTTGATAA
>JAYKTE010303903.1:0-11350 GCA_036873565.1 Xipholeptos notoides | reverse complement strand
TCTCTTTTTGATTTTTTTTCTTCAAGATTCTTTTCCTTCTAAGAAAACTACAGTAATATTTTGAAAGCCAAAAATTATTTTTCTAAACTGGAGTTATATTGATACCTCAGTGACCAATATAGTCCTCACATACCAGACCACAATGATCCAATTTTTCAAGTTTGACCCTTTAGCATCTGTTTTTCCGGTTCAAAACCAAATCAAATTTATTTCACAATTCAGAATACCCCACATATCAAATTTCAAGTCTCAGACCAAAAACTGACAAAGCAGTTTGGTATAGACCATTCCTCAGACACACACAAGGTCACTTTTATAGTAGTAGTATGCAAATTGAACCTGGTGGCCACATTGATAAAGAAGTTTGTCTACATTTCTTAAGCATTAACTTGTATTATGTTAATCTATGTTAAGCATTCTTAGCTATTTAAACTGTCCAGTCAGAATGAATAATTAGTAAAATGATAAACATCAAAACAGATTTCTCGAATTCAGACAAGCAAAGAAAACTTTGTGTATTTAATAATAAAAAGATTTAAATTTGAATAATGATGATAATCAAAAGTAATCTTACAAATGAGCCATTTCTGTTTTGATAAACATCCTTTTCTTGACACTGCTTTAAAAACCGAAATTTAAACCTTCACAGAAGAACATGATTAGGGCATCAGTATGTCTTCCAGAAGTATTTGTACAAAAGGTGAACAAAATGGACTAACGAGAATTTGAACACACAATTGCAATTTCAAAGTCAAAGTTCTTGCCCTTATACCGACTGCAAATGCTATGAAAAAAATAGTTTGGTTGATGACTCTCTAAAGTAAATTATTTTATGAATTTAAAAAGGAACCATATGGCTACAGATGAAGTAACGGCTTCAAATGTTTTGTATGCATGTAAACACTTCAAGTAAATCTAAGACAGATGAGCTCTCAGAGATATTAAACTATTTATACAACTTTGTAAACATTCATCTTCTAGTATATCATATACAACATTTCTTAGAATCTTTTTAGATGAGGCTTTCTTATTACTATGTTTAAACAATTTAAACTTTTATCCTTTATTTGTACTGGTTCATCCATATGAGGAACACGACAATCACTGCCCTCTCTAGATGGAGCGGCACGATATGATGATGATGATGATCCATATGTTTTTATCCATCTTAACTTTTAAGCTTAAGCTTGATGATTAGTTTCAAGTGAACTTCTGTTTTCTCATTTCTGGTTACATACACAATTGAACTTTTGAAATAAAGCTAGATTAGAAATACCTAAACATATATAAATGTGTGTGTGTGTGTGTGTGTGTGTATCTGCCTGCCTGCCTCTGTATGTGTGACTTCTTTCCCTTTGGACTCTGCAATGGCTAAGCCGATTTTCTAGAAAATTCACACAGTTGTACTTTATGTGTCTGGGAGTGTCCTCATATAGGTGTTGTTTTGGAATACCCCCAATAAGTATTCAAACTCAATAGTAAAATGAATCAGCTTCTAGAAGGAATGGTCCATTTAAACCATTTTACATACTTCCAGTCTACCATTGAAGGAATTGTTCCAAAGTTTCATGACAAACTCTATCTTTTTACTTTAGACATTCAGTATTGTCAGACATAAAAGTTACATACATGATATTTCAGTCAATCAAGTTCTTTCCATTTTTAGCTTGTTTGGTTTATTGTTTTTTATAATGGCTTATCAAATTTTCCAAGAAGTTAATGTCAAGAACAATAATTTCTGATAAACATCCTTCTTTCATCAACAAAATATTAACTATTCTCATAGCTAAAAAGAATTAGAAAGTTCATACCTCTTATTAACCCAATAGTTGGAAACTGGCATAAATTTTCTAATTTTGCTGGTTTTTTGCGGGGAGGTTAGTATATTATTTTTTCAATATTACCAGTGCCATTGATAATTGCAAATCTTGTAATTCATTTTTAAATATTAGATTATAAATATTCATTAAAATAAAAATTGTTTTTTGAGAATCCTTGGGATGAGGCTTGATAATTTGTACAACTATTTTTTAGACTGTTGCCCTCATCCTTATCATGGTTAACTTCACAGTTACAGTGAAGGTAACAATAAGGACAACAGTCCGAAAAACAGTTGTACAAAATGAAAATTATTCCAATGATTTTTTTCACAATAAACTTCAACTTGGAAGGTTTCAGAGTTTCATATTATAACAGTTCTATATATTATTGATTTAGGAATCAGTTTTTAGAGTGACCAAGTTTTCCTTACATATCAGACAGAGAGGAAAATGAAGTCTTACTGATACATGCAACTGTGAGATTACATAGCATAATTTTAATTTAAAAAAAAGTAACTGTGGGGCATGAAGGTGTCAATTTTGTATGGTCAGTGATAAGACATTTTTTTTCTGACTACAATAAATGTCTTTTTCATTTGTTGAATTCTTTTTGATTACAGGTGAAGGAGCTACACCATGAGAAGTAAGAACCTCCCTTTCAGCAACAACAACATTTTAATTACAATTATTATTATAATTAGTCTTATTAATGTTATAAGTATAATTAATATTATACAATATTTGTATATCTACTCATAGAATTATCACTAGTGTAATTATTATTAGTGTTTATATTATTCATGTTATGATTATTATTAATTTCTGTAAATCTGCTCAACAACAATATCTGTCTGTATATCTAGACCTTAAAACCCTTTCCTTTTATCCCAGATCTTATAAATTGCCCTTTAGTTTTATTATTTTTGTTTATATTATTGGTATTCTAATTATTAATATTATTGCTGTTGTTGATATTCTGTATATTGCTCACCAAAAACAGCAACACAGTGTTTCAGCTCCAGGTCATCATCATATCATGCAGCTCCATCTAGAGAGGAAGCGACGGGCGGTGATTGACGCATTCCTCAAGTCCACATCAGGGCAAGGCATGCTGAGTGGGCAGTCCGTTTTTGCTCTCAGTCGGGTTTCATGTACGCTCTACAGATAAATTTGCAAATAAAGCTTAAACCAATTCCCATATAAGCCCCATTACACCATCTGTCTGAGAAAGAACTCATCTCATAAAACAATGAATTGGTTGGTCTTCTTTAATGGTTTATCAACCTTCAAGGTCATTTGATGTCTAGAATGAATATTTTGGACAAATGTCTTTTGTTGACAGGTAGCTAGACAAATAAAAGTTGCACTATATCCGATCCATTGCTAAAGACAAAAACCTTTCCCAAGGGTATTATCCAGCAGTTGAAGGTAAAGCACTCACTGAGATTTGAACTGCCTTTACCATTCCTAAGTCTAAACAAGAACTTCACTGGACTTGCCACAGATCTTCACCAAATATTAATAACTAGAATATAATTTATAAATTCAATTAGTTAGTCTTTTTTATGTTGATTAATCAAAAGTTAATGGAAAAGACATTTCTTCCTTAAATCTAACTTTCCAATTAATTTCCTTAAGAAAATAATTTCCTCCATTGAAAGTGAACCTCATTAATTTTCATATATTCGACCCATTCAATAGAAAGAAGTTGAATGAAATAAAAAAAAAAATTGATGAAAGAAAAAAAATTAATTATGGAACAGAATTGAGAAAAAAAAAATGTGTTATATCAACTGACATGAACCACAGTGGAGAGTTCAAAAGTTTAAAAAATGAAATTTTTATATTTTTTTGTAATTTCCTAATTTAGAGTACAAAACAAATTCAATTTAACTATGCTGAGAAGGGAATCATTTCTTAAGAAATTATTTGTAACTAAATAAATGATTTACAGTTTTTTTGTAAAGTATTTGTTAGAATACAAAAGCCTGTCTGTTTTCCACATTATCGTGTAAGATAATATGATTTGTTTGATTGTGTGTATGTGCATATCCACCTTTTTAGGTCATTTAATGCCGAGAACAATCATTTTTGGCAAACGTAATTTTTTGTCAGCAGGTTTTTTTAATAAAACAATATGCACTATTTGACGCATAGCTGGAGAGAATGTGGGGATTCATACCTTTCCCCAGTGTATTGGTCCAAATATGAATGCAAATAGAACAACTGGGATCCGAACTCATGTACTACAATTCTGAAGTCTATCCACTGGCCAAAGGTGGGATAACATGAACCTCCCACCTATCCTTGGTGGCTTCTTTCAAAAGACATCATTGTATTGGTCAATTGTTTTGGGGATTTTAATTTAAGAATATAAAGTAACTTTATCCTACCCTTTTTTATTTTTTTCGGTTTAGGATTTATATTATTCAAAGTGTTAGAGTTAAAAATATTTTTTAAAAAAGCCAAGGAAGAAGCATATTTTGATATTTTATCAAATGCTTTTGGCAGCTATTTATTGCTAAAAATTATCATTCATTTAATCTAATGTTTCTCAGACTTTTTTTAATCATTAAAAAGACACAATTTGATTTGCCACCACCCCTTAATAGTTATTTAATTGTATTGTATACAAGATATATTTATTAATATACAAGATTTATTAAATTGCAAAAACGCATTACATTATCCAAAACTAGCATTTTTGCTCATAAGGTATGTGTAGATTCCCGAGAAATAAAATTTCCCATGGTATCTTATTATACCCCATGACCTATATCAATAGTATAGTCACAGAACAAGAAATAAATAGAATGTGTTCAATGCCCTTTCAAGAAACTTCCCACTGCCTCCTTGCACTTTTTTACCACCCTCCAACAGGGTGGTACAGACCACTTTGAGAAACACTAATTTAAGCAGATAATTTGAAAATAATTCAATATCATAAGGTTATTAATTTTGTACTCTAAAATAGGAAATTAGTACATTATTATAGAAAGTCATAAAGATTACTAGCCCATCGACAGAGGGGTGCATAAATCCGAGAGAAATGATATGGTTTCTTAAGCTCGTAAAATATTTAGAAAACCAATAGTATTTCAATTTCATTAATTAGAATAAATAATCTTCACAAAAGATTTAGATAATTAATTACTTTGAAAATTACATTCACTGAATTTTACAAAACTTGATCTATAGATTTGGTTGGTTGTTTATATTTCTTAACGGCATTTCAACCTTTACAGTCATTTAATGCCAAAAACAATTATTTTTTACAAAAGTCTTTCTTTGTTTAGAGAAATAGTCTCCAGCATTAAATGACTGTAAAAGTGTATATACTGTCAAACAAATATAACTTATTGGGTACTAATAATAATTTCTATTATACATCATAGTTCAGAAAACAAATCATCTCAATCTAAATGAAATGATCTGTCAAGTAATGGCTACTATCATCATTATTCAAAGCTTCCTCTGCTACATTAGAGACTGTGCAGTGCACTAATTAGAAACATGGTGATATTTCACATCATTTTGAAAAAAAAAGGTGTTCTTTTTATGGAAATAGTAGCAGAGACTTAAAGATACTTTACCTTCTTATTAAGAAAGGCTACTATGCATCAACAAAAGGCATACTGATTTTCTGTGACCCTATTGTCTTGTCTCAGCTCACAAACTAATTATTTACTTAGTTTAGTACAGAACTACTATTTGACAGTCATATTTATGTTCTCTATGGTAGTTTGTGTGACCATTTCAGTTATCCACCATGAGGTTTCCTCTTTCTGAGTTTCCTTCCCGACACACTGTTTGCAAAGACTTAGGAACTGTATCAAATTGGGTTTTGCAATCAAAGTTGTCTATTTTAATTTTTCTATTTTCAAATTTATGAGACCCATCTGTCTAGAGCTGTAGTTATCAACCATTTTTTTCCTTTCTTTTTTTCTTGGTGGGTCTCCTCATTGGTCATAAAACAATATTCTATTTTTTACTAATATAAATTTTGAGATTTTAATAAACAAAGAAATAGTATATAATTAAACTTAATTTTTTATGAAAACTAATTTAATGCAAATAAAGTATTCTCTACAACAATTATAATAATAATGGAAATTAGTAATGATAATCAAAATTATAGTGATAATAAAAACCATTAGGAGTTGGTTTTCTTCATGGATCACCAAAATAACAATGTGAACCCTCATTGCCTGTGGACTCCCATAAATAATCCATGGACCCCTATTT
Source organism: Xipholeptos notoides (assembly GCA_036873565.1). Classification (NCBI taxonomy): domain Eukaryota; kingdom Metazoa; phylum Mollusca; class Cephalopoda; family Idiosepiidae; genus Xipholeptos; species Xipholeptos notoides. The sequence goes on along the minus strand of JAYKTE010303903.1, from coordinate 5,285 downwards.
ATTTTGAATACTCAAACAAACATTAATCCTTCTATAAATTTAAACTGACTTAAAAGAGTTTAGTGATGGTGATATAGTTTGTTCCATGACTCAACTAAACTACCCAATACAAATAAAGACCATTCATTAGTGACCCCATGGTTGAGAGGTAACCACTTCTACATCAGACTTTTTTTCCAAATAAGTAATACTAATGATATCTTAATTGCTAAATTAGACAAAAATGATAATTATTTACACAGCCAAGCCTATGCAAATTCAAATAATTTAAATTTATTCAAAAGTAAAGAAAGATTATTGGAAGTTTTCCAGGTCGAGATGGCTCAACTAAAGCAATTTGATCCTTCATTTTGAAAAATCTATCTATTGGTTTCGGGTCCAATTTATCATATTACTTTCAAACTTCTAACACATTAAACATTTAAACAAAGATTACTGGACCTCGACACTGCTGACTGTGACTGATGTTTATGTTTTCAAGAAGTTTATGAATTTATTCGATGACCAGGCAGGAAATAAAAGAAAAAAATTATCTGGTCATTGAATACATTGGTTTTTATAGAAAAAAACATTAAAAATTCAATCTGAAGAAATAAATACTTTTGTTGGTTAAATAAGTTAAATCAATATTCTTTTGATAGGTGTTTTTATTTTGTTTTGTTTTTTTAAGAGCATTGGCAAAAAGTCTGCTGACACATCCATTTTGAAATTTGATAGTGACCATTTTCTTTTTCACACGCGAAGAGCAAAAAATTTACTGTCAAGAAGAAAAAAAGGGAAAGAAAATCTTTAAATAAAGTTTAGAAAGAGATAAAATCAAAAACGGACTTGTTCAAGCTAAAGTCGCAATGAACCTGATCTTTTAAAAAATAAATATGAAATTCGATTCAATAACTCACTAAAAATGAACATAGCTCTCTTCTTCCACACGATTATGTATTAAAAAAACGTTTTTGGTTTTCCTCCAAAAGGTTTAACGGTAACCTTTAAAAAAATTAAGTCATACTAAATCTTACAAATCAGAATTTTGCTTTTCTCATGAAGTGACAAAAAGTTAGTTTATAATTTATTTATCTACTTTTTTTTTTTGTTTTTTTCTCGAGTAAAAATCAAAAACATTTTTTGGGGCAGTGAAACTTAAAATCCACTTAGGTTTGAAATCCTGGAGGTTGATTTGTGTGGAGTAGTTGGGCCAACCACTGGTTGGCATTGTTTAAAAGCTTTTGAAACTGTTAGTTTTGTAGCAGACACACCATTCACTAAAGTTTTCATTTTTCCAATCAATACTAAAAAAAAAAGGAATACATGTTTATATTTGATATAGTAATAACCTTTTTTCTTTTTAATCTTCATTTTATAATTTGTAAAATCTGAAACAATTTCTCCATAAGTACTTCGAATGTTTTAAAACACTGATTGCATTGAGGAGAGGCTGAGGAGGCCCCCGCAAAAATAATGACTTTCTTTCGTGGTCAGGGTTTTTCACACACAAACAAATTAATTAAATTTGATTTCCTTCTTTTTTCATTTACTTCATGATTAAATTAAACGATATTTTCCAGTGTTCTGTTTTTCTCTTGTTTGTTTAATCAAAATATTATCCATTTGCTTTTTTCAATATTTAAATTAAGTTTTTCCATAAAGTTTCATCGGCTTTTTTTCTTTTCAAAGATCGAAAATTATCTTCAACGTTATATGATATTTACATGGTCGAGCACCAACCCATGTTCGGCACAAGGCCATTTTTATGTGCTCATCCCTGGCCTTTTGTAATCAGTGTTACCTTCACCTAGAGGAGTTACTCTCCCGAGTTAACGAGCCTCATCTACCCGAACTGAAAATGAATGCAATGGTTTTCAACGTTATATAAGCCAATTTTAATTTGTACAATTCGGAATTACTTTTGAAAATAATTGTTTAATGTTTTAGTTGTTTCATATGTCACATTGTATGTGATTATTAGTTATGGTGATATACATTGACACAATAATTGACAGGAGGCGGAGCGGGGCAGCAGGTTCTCTCTTGCTGTCACGCACGCTGTTTTGTTTGTTTGTTTGTTTTGTGTGTGTGTGTGTGAAAGAGTCCCTTTTTGCCACACTGTTTATCATACTAACAATCATGGTTTTCAAACCCATCAACTGAATAAAAACGAATTATTGGATGGAGAGAAACAACACCAATCAATACAGTTTTTACGGTGAAAGGATAAAAAATAAGTTAAATCAAGTGAAAAAAAGAAATGCATTTGGAATTATTTTCCAACAAGAAAAAATAAAGATAAGAAAAAATTAATTGGAGACAATTAAAAAAGTAAAAACGGTGTTAAAAATTACTTTGAGAAGGCTAGCTAGGAGAGGGGGCACTTTCCCGGCACTTAGGGCTACTACTCCACTCCAACGACGCAACCTTTGGAAAATTGTCTAAGAATGGCAAATAAATTAGTAAAATCTAACTTTACTACTTATTCCTCCTTTGACATTCATCTAAAGTCATATTCACTAAAATAGTTGTTCTGTTCAAGAATATTAGGGTTTTTAGGCGACATTGGTGGGTGTGGTTGGTGGGTGGATCGTGTTCCGTGGAATTGTCTGGCGAAATCTAATTTAATTACTTTTAATTAAATTTATCCGCTTGCTTGTACCCGTAAAAAAATTATTTCAATTTAAATATGTAATTTTTTGACAACTTAAAAATTAAAATTATTTTAGATTTGATATTTTTACAATGTTTCTTCTTACAAAATGCATTTTGTTTGAATTTTTTTAATAAATAATTTTTTTTTAATGGTATGGTCGTACTACTGGTACTGGTTACACGTTTTAAATGTGGAGAGAACTGAGGGAAATTGTCAACAGAAATAAATGATGCCTGTTGAAATAGTGCATATGAAAGAAGAATAAAAAAAACTATTCTTTTATTACTCATATGCATTTCCAAGTCCACGGTGTCGGTGACTTGTGGTGTAAGTGAAAGTTAAGTATCTCTAAGTAATAATCACTGAATCAATCAGTAAGAATAATTTTTGGAATATTTCAAAGCGCCACTAGAAGAGCAAACATACAAGAACAGATGGTAAGGTAGAGAATGAATGAAGAAACTCGACCCGACTGACTGCATTTACTAGAAAATTTCTGATGAAACCAAACAGATTCAATTGAAAAATATAACTGTCGAAATGTTCAGCAGGATTCACTTATACTTCATTCATAAAATATTAGTAATAAAAAAAAAATCTTATCTCCAATATATTCAGGCTTTGCAAATTGAAAACCCAAGATGTCATGTCATTTATTAGAAAATTATTTATTTATAATAAAGTATTAGAATATATTCAGGAATGGGTGTAGTAACCCCCACTCTCCTGATCAAACAAAACAAATGTGGGATAGAAATTTTAATTTATGTATTGAAAAATTAAAAAACAAATGCTTTTTGCTTACCCCAAAGTAGATATGAAACCACAAACATTCCCTTCCGCGTAAAGTGACACAATGTCACCAATATGAAGGAAAGTGTTGGACATTATTTTCCTTATATTTTAAGCAGCCATCGGGGTAACAGATGCCAAAATTAGCAAATAATAAAGTGGTTTCTTGTTCAACGTTAATTTAATAAATCCATAGTTTTGAAGGTCGGCGGCCGCCTTTGGTTAATTTATTTACAAAGTTCATATTCAAACAACGTGTTGTCGTTCGCAAGGACAGTTATTCCCATTTAATTAAGTATCCTAAAAATGTCCTGAAAGAGAAGAAAAATTATCTAATCAATAAAAAAGCACATTACAAAAAATGAACTATTTTTTTTCATGAAGTCTGTGTTTTTACGGATTTGTTTTATTTAAAAAAAAATCCTAACAAAATGAAAAGAAGTAATTTATTCTAAATTTCAAATGGAAATAGTTGTAAAAAAATTAAATAATTTTTCGAATTTTTTAAGGCATGCATTCATTCCAGTTGAATTAATTTTACATCATTTTCACAAGAAAAATGACCAATTAAATGATATTTTTTTTTAAATATTAATATTTTAAAATAGCTGCTAAAAGAATTACAATTTTTATCGTTGAATCAAAGTGAAATCTAAATTTTTACTGAAAAAAAAATCACTAATTCTTTAAAAGAAAAAAATACAGGTGGTTGGTTGTAAACAGGGAAAACATAACTAGTTGACAGACTGTATTACTGTGTCTGTGTACTGTGTACTACTGTACTGTACTTCCCAAAAATAACACTGAGTTGGGAAGATGTCATTATAATAAGTAAATATAAACCAGTTTTAGCTTTCTTTAATGTACACATCAGTTATTGCTGGATTTAAAATAAAACTTAAAAGCAAAAGAAACCCGGACATGTCACGCCCTTTTTCGACTTTAGTTATTAAAACAAACAAAAACGTTTTATTTTGTTGTTGTTTTCAGCAATACGTACAGAAAACCTTTAAAGCTAGAATGAGAAAATTTGAGGAAGCTTAACTGTTTTTACAGTTTTCTTTTAGTTTTCATACAATCATAGAAAAAACACTGTTTTTAGAAAATAAAAATTTAAAAAAAAAGCTTGTTTGCAATTAAAACAAAACTAAAACACTTGCCTATAAATTTGGGTTTTCTCGACAAACATGTGACAAATTAATAATGATTAAATCTATTGAATGAAAAAAATTAACCATCTTTATGCCATGATGTAAATTCCTCTGGTGTTAACCGTGACTGCTTTGTTCTTTCTTCTTCACATAACTTAAAAGAAAACAAAACAGCGTGATTTTATTTAGTTTTTCTCATGTGATAATTTGTAGTGATCCCCAAAAACACCAGTGACCGAGACCGACCACGACCTACGAAAGAAAACAACAATTTGACAAAACCTAGATATGTTTATTGTCAATGTGGTTGTTTTTTTATTAACTGTATATCCCCACCTGCTTCTTATTTACTTACAGCAGCATTCAGCAGCAAGAAATTGTCGTTTTTATCCTTAAAAAAGCTAGTATTAAAAGACTCACAGTCGCCATCCGTCGTCGCGTCGAATGTAACTGTACTTCCTTGTGTAGCAGCAATTTTGAGTAGAGAGAGCGAAAGTATTGAGATTAGATAAGATCCTTCTCTCTCGGTCGTTTTATCCCCTCTGTCACTCACTTAACCTTTTCTATTTCTATCATCAGTATCATACTTTCTTTCTTCTTTCTAGAGTTCAAGCGAGCAGTAACTATCTATTTCTACTCTCTCACACACACACTCTCTCTCTCTCTCTCTCTCTCTCTCTCACTAATCTTGTTCCCTCACTATA
>JAYKTE010303793.1:0-11351 GCA_036873565.1 Xipholeptos notoides | reverse complement strand
CATATATTCAACCACTACCGTGGTTGAATGATATATATATATATATATATATATATATAAATATGCATATACACAGACAGATCAGACTGGCTAGAGATATATAAATGAATATCTGAATCATTAATGGATACAGATAGAAACGGTGATAAAGGAAGAAAATATTTTTTTCTTTTTGTAATTGTTGTGGTTGTGTTTTTTGTGCAACGAAACGATTATCCTTCAACGATTGTTGGAATCATTTATTCATATATAAAAAGAGAAAGTGATTTTTGAAGCACAACAACATTATTTTAAGACCAATTATCACCATTTTACTTTCATGCACAACAACAGCCTGTCTGTCTCCTTGCTTCTTGTCCCACCTCACCCAGCACCCAAAATTTTACCCTAATAGTGTTAGGGCCTAAACACATGAACAATTTTAAAAGAAAACCTTGCATTTCAAGGTTTTCTCCTTGCTTTTTCCTTGTTTGACGAATTATAGTACTTTGACTACCTTGCCGTTTATTGTCGTGTCTCATGTGGTGTTGTTGACTCAGCATTTAGGCCAACATCTCTTCTTCACTCAACAGGTGTTTACTGTTTCTGATGAGTTACAAAAGAATAAACAGTCAAAGAAGGCCAGAAACCAGCCAACATGAATAATAAAGATGGGAACAATAATGCTACGAAAAAAAAAAGTTAAAACTAAGAATTATTATTACTATTTTTTTTATTCCATTTTATTTATTCATTTATTGCACTAGTTAAAGACAGTTCATTACTGCACAAAAAATGTGATAAAATTAACCTCCTTTTTTAATTTTTAATTCTTTAAAAGTGCTGAAATTAATTAGTTAAAAGAATTTTTAAATTCTCACCTTGTCGATGAAGAAATTCAAAGAAATATAACATTAACAGTAACAGTTTAAATTTAAAAAAATCCTAATTGAGTGAAAATATGGTTTTACAAGTTAATTTCAAGTTTAGCAGCGTATTTCCTTTCCTTCTCCATCTATTTTATAGATTTATAAATCAAGTCATTTAAAGTTTTGAGACAATTTTTAAGGTCGATTCTATCATTGTATTGTTTTCAAAAACTGAAATAAATGACTGAAATTTTCTTAAGTTTTCACAACAAATAAAAACAAAACAACAGTAAACAACACCCAGAAAAAAAAAAAGAAAAAACTTTTTTTTTTCAATTTCATTTTTAGGCTGTTTGTCACCATCAAAAGAATTCTGTTTTATAATATATGTTGAAAATACATTTTTCAGAAAATAATGAACTTTGAAAAGAGTGCATTTTTTTGTAGAGAGATTATGTGGGATTAGGGGGTTGAGGTTAGGGTAGGGGGTTAGAGTTAGGGTAGGGGGTTAGAGTTGATTTTTGTAGCAAATTCTGTGTTTTATGTAATTGGGGGAATGGTCATGGTTAGGGGGAAATAATGATTTGTGACGAAAACAGTTAGCAGATTCCTTTAAAGCACACAAAATCTACAAGAAAAATATGTTTGTCTACTTATGTAAGTTCGCGCATAAAGTAAAAATTTACCCCAAAAAAAAGATAGTTCTTGGATTTGAACACTTCAATTTTATTATGATTTTAATATTTTATTATTATCAAAAAGGGAGTTGAGCAAAGTACAAAAAAGTATTACTGCTTGGCAAATAGCATTTGTAATAGTTCAACAGCCTTTTAGAATTAAATCTTAATGAGGTTTATATTTGTTAAAAGTTTGTTAGGTTTATAAACGAAACTAGGAACAGTAACACTTTCAAAAAACAAAAACACAAAACTCAGCCACCACAAAGACAATTTACAGAAAATAAATACAAGCGAAATCTAAGGCACAAAACCAGAGAGAACACAAACACAATTAATTGATATGGCATTGGCCGAAACATGACATGACATGACATGGTCGGTGGTAACAGGTGGTGGTGGTGTTGTAGTGAAAAATGGTTGTTTGTTTGTCAGTCATGGAGGGAGGGAATCTGGGAGTCGAAACTCCAGCTCTCTGCCTTTTCTTTGCTTTTGTTTTGTTTTAAGTTTTTGTTTTGTTTATTTATTCATTTTTTTTTGTACAATAGATCCTTCTGTATGCGACCCTTGGCGTCAATGAAAACCCATCGTCAAAGACTGTTTCCTTTGAGTCTATGCACAAGCAGACACTCACGCACAGCGTGGAAGATAGTGGATTAGTCATGCTATGCAATGTGCCATGGCACGAGCCTTTAGCTAGATCTGTCCCTGCCATAGTACCGTATATGATCAAATTTAATGGCACTAGGGAAGGGTCACATGACAGGATCCACTGTATTTGTTGTTTATTTTGTGGTTTATACTACTACGAATGGTGCAAACTCTTTGTTCAACTAATACTCAAATGTGTAAGAAAGAGTTCAGACCATTTGCAGCCGTCAAAAATATTGCTATTTTTTTCTGTGATCATGGTTTGGTCATTTAATGCCTATTAGCGAGTAGTACTAACTTATTTTTCTGTTCAAAGAAATGCTGAGTTGCTTTGTTGACTAAAATCCCAATGGCTGAATGGAACCAAAATCAGAATTTAGACATTTTGCCAAAAGTGGATATGGGTGGAGAATGGACATAAGGAACCGACTCACGTTTTTGGCATTTAACAACTCAAGAGTCCATCCAGATACCTACCGCTCTCATTCACCAGACAGACATTCCTTCTTTCCAAGAAAATAAATGACAATAAACCATCATATTTGATGTTTTTTAACCTTTTAATAAAGACATGGACATAATATGCCTTGCCCTTTTCTAATTCAAATCAAAGCAAATTATTCTTTTAAACAGATGACTGATAAATGATTGATATTCACAAATCTGCTTTTTTTTTTTTAAAACCATGTCAAAAACAATACAAGATCTTCTTATAGGTTGCAGGCCAAGTTCTATATCACTCAAGATTTTTCATTCCATGATTACACTTTGGGTGGAAGAAGGAAAAAAAAAAGGCAAATGGATGCCAATACTCGGACATTATACTATTTTCCCCAAAGTGCAGATGTTGCACATTTGTGATAAACAATAATACAATGTTTAATAAAGCCATCATTGATGGCAATTATTGTTGCAAGAAAAAAAAAACAATTCTAATTGGTCAGATTTAGGGACAAAGCTAGAATTTTAGCATCCAATTTGATGATTAAAATTGAAATAACGATTTAATTAATGCCAAATTTCACTTGGAATATAATACAGAAAATTTTTCTTATGATTTTATACACATTTTTATTTTATTACACCCACCGCTTTTACATATCATTAGAAGTGAATTTTTTTCCACTGCCAACACAGCCTATTACTCTTACCCTTTATTAAGGGGTTCATTTCAAATTACCAAACCTTCTTCCAATTTTTATCTCCACTATGAGAAGAGAAAAGAATTGAGTGGTGGATTAAAGAATTGTAATATTTTTTGTTGGGTTACCATTGTTGTTGCCTAATAAAAAATTGGTCTTTTAAAACTATTTTTTTTTTTTATAAACATTTAGCCTTCAAACAACCTTAGAGTCTATCATAGCTAGTTCTTGTGTTGACATCCGCTGGTCAGTTATCATGCTGATTGCTGCTGGCAAGCTGCTTTCAATGACTGCCAGAAAGACCTTTCCTGACTGACTACTAGTTAGCCAGAGTCAGGGAAAAGTGGAGAGAAAGGTGGGGAAGGAATTTTTGGGGAAGGACAAGATGAGTTGGAAGATATGTAGTATTAAAACTGTATTTTGGCCATTTGTGATGTCCATCCAGTACAGGACAAATTTTCCACTCTAATAACTTTTTATAGATTAGTTTTAATCATTATAAAAGGAATGATAAAAGATTAATTATAGTTCTTTTTGCTATAAAAGGTTTTTTTTTTTTTTTTTTTTTAGATGTTTATTGATACAACAGATGAGTCCAGTTCACAGAATCCAGAAAATTAAGTTTTTGACCTAGCCTACTATGAAGAAATATTGTATTTAGTATTCAAAAACCAATTTTAAACCAAACACTTCAAGAACTTGTAATGGGTACCACAAAAAGATTCATACAAATAAAATTACAATTTTTATCATCCTTCCTTCATCAATCATTAATCTCTCACCCTCGCCCACCATTAACAATTATTACAAACTATAAACTTTCATTATCCATTATTGATTAATATTAGAGTTGACAAATTAGTTTTATATCCCTGTAAAACTGACTTAGTAGTTGGTTGATGATTTTATCTGCATGCATGGGCCTCCTGCAGTCACAGCTTGATCAAGAAATTCCACCTCAATTTTTTTATGATCTCACAGTCAGCCTACCACCAGTAATCTCAGCAGATGCCAGTAGAATTGTTTGTTAAGATTTATAAATTAGCTAGTATTTAACCCCTTAACCAGCAATGACTGTTTAACTGATCTTTACTCAAATTGTGTTTTGAAACTTAGGAGCAAGAAATCCAAAAATTAATTTTTCAAATAGCGTTAAAAGAGAATTTCTCTCACTTTTTCCTAACCTCTTAAGCAGCAATGACGAATTAATTACCCAAATTGTATTTTGAAATCAAAGAAGAGAAATATCTAATCAAAAATCAATTCTTCAGAAAACGCCTGTAAACAAGTTCTCTGGTCCTTTTTAATCAACATAAAAAATATTTGGCTAGAAACGAAATATTTGCTGGTTAAGGAGTTAATTACTAATATGGTGTATATCAAGAGAAGAATACTTTATCGTTTGTTACCTTTTTGTTATTTAGAAATTGTTGTACTAATAGAGCCATTTCGTTTGCATTCATATTTCGACCAATACCCTTGGGAAAGGTATGAATCCCCACATTCCCTCCAGCTGTGGATTGAATAGTTCATATTATGTTATTAAAAAAAACTAAGTGTGGACAAAAAAATTACATTTACCAAAATTGATTGTTCTCGGCATTAATTGATCTAAAATGGTTGATATGCCATGAAACACAAACAAACTAATATAGAATAAGCATCACCACCACACATAAAATGATTAAACATGTAACAAGTGGTATTAAGGTGTGTCAACCATTCCGTACTTTGGTTATCTAAAGACTTCTTTCATTCATTGTTTGAATAATGAAAGTTGCACTATTCGATTTATACGAGATGGATAGAATAAAAGGATTCATAATTTTACCAACAGTATTTTGAGCCCAAATGTGAACGTAATGGAACCACTCATGTATTATGATTTATTTTTTTAACAATAGATATTTTCTAGGTTTGTTAGGTATAGATCCCAAAGAACTATTAGTTTAGATAGTTTAAGTTCAGCAGAACACAAAGATATCAAGATGAAAATGATATATATATATATATACATACACACATATTACAGTTACTATAAACATTACCTTGCGTGTGTGTGTTTATAAAAAAAAAATTCATATAATGTGGGGGACATACTAAGTTCTAAAAAGCTGGAATCCAACCATGCTAGTGTTTTCAAATGTGGAATCTAAAATGAAGAACGTACACTTTGTTTAAAAATTAAAAAAAAAAAATCAAAGCCATTTTGACAGCTCAAAAAACATTAAAGTGTACAGTTTTGATACTGACCATGAACAGAAAACCTGAAGATAAGGATAGGCTGGCCGAAACGTAGTGAATTTAAATACAAAGGATGAGGATCATTCCGCATAATAAATATCCTGGACAAGTTTTCTATCAATAGATACAGCTTGCTCTTTCGCATTCTGACTGTCTCTCTCTCTAGGCAACAGACCTCCTTGACTTTAAGAGTGGTAGATAAGGGTAATTCTCAGTAACTGGGGAGATATGGGTTAACTTTGCTATTTTTATAACAATGTCTGAGTGGCAAAGCATAGAAGCAATGCACAGCAATTTGTGTCGAATCATATTTTTGTGTTGCAGGTATAGGTGTGGTTTGGGTGGTGAGGGTCATTTGTTATTAAATATTTAGGAAAAAAATATTTAATGTGATTATTATTACTTTAGCTCGTCCCCTATGAAAAAACATACACTAAACATAATCTATATATCTATAATAAAGAGTGTCATGCATTTATTTATTTATTTACATTTGTCGTGTCCTTATTCTGAAGATTAGAGAGGAAAACGTATAGCCCACGTTTAGATTCGAACCTTAGACCATCAGATTGTCTGAAGGATTGATTGCTCCAATGCTCAGTCTTCGAGGTTTATTTAAAAAATGATCTGACCCCAGCATTCTACTGGAAGAAATAAATAAGATCAAATGTTGGAGACATTGACACCAAAGTTAAGCAACCTAGGGGCTGGTCAGTACTACGAAGGATGGCCATTTAAGAATACCAGGTACCAGGCTGGTCGGTGGTTCTTGGGGTGAACAGCTGAATCAATTAAGGATTTCGAACTGAATGATATGCTCTCTCCTCCCCACTCCTATGCACTTACTCCTTCACACTGACTAAGCGACCTGCTTGCTTAGCAGCTAAAACTGTCCTGAAATAGAGTCATCCCCTTGAGTGTGGACTGGATGTCTCAGAATACTCTGGGATTGTGAAAACCCTATAAACAACAGTAAAACTGATCCAAGCCTGAACGGGTAAGGAGAGGTCTCAACAACAACAATGGAAGAAATCATAGGCATCGCATATCCTAGGACAAAAAGAAACAGCACTTTCACTTTCATCGAAGGGATAGTTCTATAGGAGCATCGGTTGTAACGAATAGGGGAAAACTTCTGGACACTCTGATATCAATTAAAATGTCTCCTTGACAATAATAACGACCCAAGTTGGCCCAAAGACTACCTAAGGTGAGGAAGAGTGAATTAGAGTGAGAAAAAAAACGAGATTCCAAACTACTCTGTAATAATGAAAAAAAAAAAAAATATATATATATATATATATAAATAGGAAATAAGGCAAATAAGTATGATTTTGTTGTTTTTTTAATCAATATCCGGACATATGCTTTGCTTATACAGCATCTTCAATGGATGAAATGTGGGAGAAAGAAAATAAAATCCTTGTTTAAAGTTGTATGTTCAATTAATATTGATTAAAAACAACAAAATTAACCCTATTTGTTTTATTTCCTATTAATACTGTTTAGAAATATATATTTCCTATATATATATATATATATATATACATACATACACACATCTACATATAACTGAATAAGAGAGAGGGCCTGCAATCACAGGCTGCAAAGTATGCAGATATACTGGAGGGCCAGAGAAGACTTATGGTCACTCTGCCTTCAGGAATCACCAGGTGTTAGCAGAGTAGGAAGACTCTGCTAATGGCGGATGTACGAAGTGGATGCAGAGTGGGGAAAACACAAGGTGATGTTGCACCATATAGTCTTTGACTTGAATGGCGCGGAAACTGCTGGAAATCAGAGGAGACTTATTGTCACTGACTCCACTATCAAAAAACACTGGTTACTGGCTGTGCGAGCGCCTGGTAATTGGTGTGAGATCTCATAATAACAATCAGCTGTGGAAGGCGTTGTATCTGTCAATCAGGCCACAACTCTGGGCTGGCCGGGGCCATACAAACAATCAATCCACCGTGGAAAGAAATCTATGGTAAAAACAATTCCAATATTTTTTATTTCAGACTGTTCTCGTCTTTATAGTAGTTGTTTTAACCACATTTCAGCCAACTAATCCCTTGGCCCTCTTCAGGTGCCTTGTGCATTCATTGACCATGACCAGCTCGGTTAGGAATGTGAAGTCTTGGAAAATGTATTCCTAGTAATAATTGCCTTTGTGTCAGAATGCTCACCTAGAACTGTAGAGACTCAATACCACATGTACACCTCTATCCACTAATGGGCCACGAGAATAGACCAACATTCCAATTTATGCCAGGATGTTATCGTCTTTTTCCGCAATAAAATGCGAGAGTGGCAGTGGTTGTTGGTGTGAGGTTGGGTTGGACTGAACTGGTGGCCTAACAACACATTTTCCACGGAGCTTATTGTCATCTTTGTATAAATCTTAATATTTCTTTTTTATCAAGAAATTTTGATGAATTTAAAATCAACATTTCTGCCGCCATATACGTAGAGGAGATACAAAAAGAAATATTTATTCTATCTATTGATTTATTTTTCATTCTTTTCTGGAGAATAAAATTGAATATGACTCAACAACTGTTAGAGAGGGAGATTTTTGGTGAATTGTTAGATTCATCGCATGAAGGGTGTGTTGGGGGGGATAGGAGAAAATACGTTCTTGGCATTCCAAACATAGAATTATCTCCCCTGATTTTTCCTGTTTGTTTAGGTTCATTATTTACAAGATCTTCTTTCGGGTCCAAGGCATTTATGCAAACATAGAAGACATAGCCGCCGTAGTACTCACTCCACCCCATCCACCCCTACCAACTTAGAAGGAATGTTTGTTAAGGGATGGGAGGGTATAACAACTGAAATAAAATACCTTTAAAAGGGGGGAGCAGAAAAAGCGACTTTATAAAAAAAAGTTTTCAGTTTTAAGAGAATAATTTATTCGTTTGTTTAATTTCTAATCTTTCTTTTATTGGTGTGGGCCGGGTGGAGACTGGGTTGGTAAATTTTTGCACCGACTGCTACTAATTTCATAATTTTTACATAGACACAGGTAAAGTTTATAAGTCATATTTACCTCATGCGTGACTGTCACGCGTTAGTTAATTCCACACTTTCATTAGCCTTCACACTCACTACCAACCAACACCAACCAGCCAAATTATTAATTTTCAAGATTCTTTCTTTTAAGTTTTAATTTTGTAATGCAAAAAATATTTTTAAAAAGCTAATATTTTTCTCGTTTTGCAAAAACAAAATTAAAATTGTGGATTTTGCAAACATTTATGTGTCAATTTTTTTCAACTTACATAGAAAACATGTTTTCACCCTTTTTTTCCATGTAGATTAGACAAAAAATACATTTTCTAAAACTTCCAACGAAAATCAAAAATCTTGTTCACCAAAAATAAATCCCAAGCACTTAGGTGAAAAAAAGGAGGTAAAATATAAAGAGATTTTTACAAGTTAGAAAGAAACTGATCAAAATTTAAATTCAATAAAAAAAAAAGAGAGAGGATTCTATTTTAAAAACTTGAAGTAGAAAATTCCTCAAGTTGCTAATTAATTCTAGAGAAAAAAAAATTAAGATAAAAATTCATTTAATCCATTAACCAAATCTAAGAAAGCAAAAATATTTTTATGAAATGAATGGATTGAATTTAATTAAAAAGTTCATTACCACTGAAGCTAAACAGACAAAAGACTGAATAATAATAATACATTTGTTCCATTGTTTTGTATCATTGTCAGACAAGACAAAAACTTTTTAACGGGGTTGGGGTTGAACACACAGGCATGGATCAACACTTCAAAGAATGGGAGAGAGGGGCTTTCGAAAAACAAAGAACAATTTATTGAAAAGCCTGAGAATTTAAAATAAACCGAATAAATGTGTTGTTTGTGTGTCTCTCACTCTCAGTTAGTCCAGTATTGTTAAAGACATTGTTTTGTTGAAATAACAACAGTCGGTACAAAAATTTTAAAACATTTTAGTCATCATATGGCATGGCACTGGGAAAACAAAATCACTTTTAATCGCCTGTAAAAGCGGTGGGCGTAGTTTATTTTGTTTTGGAAGAATTGGGTTGGGTATGAAATTTTTCCATAACTTTTCCCCGGGTGAAATTTGGTTGCATTAACTTATTGTTAATTTCAATAAATTGGATGTTCAAATTTTGGTTGCTTTCCAGAAAAAAAAATCACTAACTCAGCTTTTTTACAGAGACAATATCACTAAAATTATAAATGTGCAACATCTGCGCTTTGGAGAAAAAGTATCATAGGAGTATTGATTGCTAGTTTGGCTTTCGTTTGCCTATTTTTCCTTCATCCAAAGTGTAAAATAAAAAATCTAGAGTGAGACATTTTGAGCCGGTGAGCAGCGCGCGGTCGGTACCGGTGTGGTGGTGTTGGTGTGTGTGTGGTTGGTGTTGTAGTTTTCTGAAAATAATCATAGGCAAAATAAATTTAAGGTTTTACTTTTCATCATTGGTTCTGGTGTTGCTATCTTAGCGGCCCTTACTCACTAAAACTAAAACTGACCGTCTTTAATGAAAGCTATTTAGGCTAATTCGTTTAAGTTTTCAGTGATAAATAATGATAACTAGTAGAGATCGTGGCTTTTGGCTAAAAAGCATGTGAGAGTCACAGTCAGTCAGCAGCCGGTAATAGTGTTTTTGGTCTACGAGGCCGAGGCCGGTAGGTTCTTCCTCTTTATTTCAATTTCATCAAATAGATAGGTGCAAAGAGGGGGGCGGGGCGTAGAAGGGACGAAGGTAATAAAGCACAAAGCGAGACAAATAAATACTCAAAGTAAATCTGTTGAATAAAATTGAATTTATCAAAATGTACATTTAATGTACATACATTTTGTTTCATCAAGGCCCTTGTTAAAAATTTTCCATAAAAATTATCTTATTTTCCAAGAGATTTTCCTTAACCATATTGGTTATAAATTTAAATAAGAACAATCGAAAGTTTCAAGGGAAAGTAGTTTCCTATTTTAGAGGTCCAGGTCCACGTGCACGCTGCTGCAGGCAGCACCCACCCACGTCACGTCCAAACTCCAAAACATTTGGGAGGGGGGGGAGAAAAATTAAAACAAAAGAATTTGTTAAAATCCACCCCCCCCCCACCAAAAAGAAAAGGGAAAGAAAAATAGGTAAAATAATTCCGAACATAAGACCTTAAACAAGCAACCTTACAATGAATGTAGAAGAAAGACTCACACAGAGAACACGACAAAACAAAAAAAACAATCTAATTCGTGAATTTTCAAATCTACTTTTTTTATTGCTTTTCTAAAGAACACAAAAAATGTTAAACACGATTCAGTGAAGTAAGGTTTCTTTTTCCTATATTAAAAAAAAGAATTGTTGCTTTTTTTAACACTTTCTGGACAGTTAAATGCTTTTTTGTTGTGGTTTTATTCCATAAAAAATTAATTTGAACCTTTTATTTTAGTTTCAATAGTTTAAATCGTTTAAAAGTCTAAAAAATGTTTTGCTTTCAAAAATTGATAAAGAAACAATAGACCCATTTTAATATGGAAATAATAATGATGGATGTTTAAAGGCAATAAAAACAATTATTTTTTTTACTTCAATTTTTGCAACGAACAGCGTCCGTGGAGTATGCTTTCTATGGCATTAAAGACCTGTATGTGCTTTCTGTGTGTTGGTAGGTCTCTGCCGACAGCAGCAGCACACACAGTGCTACTGCTGCTGCACCACAAATTGCACCACACAGCTGCTGAGTGAGTACTGACTGCAGTGCTCACTGCAGCTGCATTAGGGTTTGTTTATTTTGTTTTT
>JAYKTE010303682.1:0-11351 GCA_036873565.1 Xipholeptos notoides | reverse complement strand
ATGTCATCTCCTAAATCAAACTGGCAGATATGTAGCTATCAAGATTTCTCAAACTACATTCCGTGGCAGGAGATAAATTTGTAAAATAAATAAAAATAAAATATTATCCCCTATATTCCTCATTCTTTCAGAGAACCTATTCAGATCCCAGTGTCTTCCTATTTTATCAACCAAGAAATAAAAGCAATTGAATTAAAAAAAACAACCTTTTCATTTATCACATTATGCCAAATTTTAAATAATCCAGACATAGATATTGCAGTAACACTTGTACATACACAGATATATATAAGATTATATTATCTTGTGAAATTCAACAGTCTTTAATTTTTCATGTTGTAATCCTTTTAGAATGAGATAAATTAAAATAAAAATGTAGATAAATTAAAATAAAAATGTACATAAAAGAACCTTTAACAATCAGGAGGAGGGTTCATGTTTTTGGATACAATGTTTTGTTAAATGCTCCTGTAAGCATTATTCAGCAGGTGTTAAGTATTTTTTTGGAACCAGGTCTTTTGAATTTCTTAGTTATCCCAAATTAAACAATCTAGTTATTTCCTTAAAATTTACAAAATATTTTTAGTTATCTTTCCTTTCCTCTTCATAAAATCTGAATTTTTCCCAGTTTAGAAATATAATGCATTCATTGAATTATTTAAAAAAAAATTGAAACTGCAAATAACTACCTTATTTCTAACACTAAAAAAAAAAAGCAGATATTTTTTAAAATTTTATTATTGGTTTTTATAAATAAAATATTGTAAAAGATTTTCAAAATTGTTTCCAAATAAAATATTTCTAGTTATTTAATACTCTTTTAAATTGACAAATTGAAGAGGAAAAAACATGTATAATTTTAGTAATGAATAAGTGTTTAGAAAATACATTTTTTCATTGCTTTTTTGAATCCTAGAAATGAAGCTTAATAATTTGTGTATGGATTTTATTATTATTGGCCAGATCTTGGTTATTGCCATAATGCTATCTTCACAATGTTTCGGCTGATGAACCGTTTTGGTCTTACAAGAAATGAAAAAAAAAAAAAAAGGAAAAAATTCCAATCGATGTTTTTCAAGCTTACTATGCTTTTTACATAACTTATTTTATTCATTTTTATTTAATATTTATCTGGCACGTTGACATTCCTTACTTGAATTTTGTCCATACAAGATTTCAAAAAACAAAATCATGAGAAATATAAGTAAATGTTTTGCATAAATTGTTAAATACTTTTATTACTAAGAGAAAAACTCTCAAATTTTATTTTAAAATTTTAAAAGATTGAAATTGGTTTATTTTAGCCAAATTAAAGTGCTTTCATTTAATGTATATTTTGGAAGGTTACATTATTTAAGTTTTCAGTGATAATTATGTCATAACTGAAAGATTATCCATAAAGGATTAATTTTAGTTTGTTCAGATTGAATTAAAAAAAAAACATCTTGCATTCTTGGTGGCATCTGAAGTAATATTTTACAGGTTAATTTTCTTAAAAGCATTATAAAATCACCTTTAAAATTATCATGCACTTCTAGTAATACAATACATATCTTTAAAATGCTTCCTATTAAAAGATTTTATATCATTATTTCTTGGTCATGATTAAAATCTGGCAAAAACCTGTTTTTTTTCCCCTAATCAATACATTTTATAACTTTCATTTTCCTTTCTAGGTACAGCAATTATGACAATTACCCTAATAGCATATAACAGATACAGATTAGTTGGAGGTTACCACAAGTACAGAAAATACTTCAGTCAAAAACGAGTAGGTTTCATGTTAGCAGTAACCTGGATACTACCGATGCTTTGTCTTCTACCTCCACTACTAGAAGTGTGGGGAAAGTTTGGCTACGTAGACCAACTCTCCACTTGCAATCTTCATGAAGATGACCGGTATTACAAAGACCTAATACTTATACTTCGAACACTAACACCAAGCCTACTCATTATCTATTATTACATGTGTATTTGTCGAACATCCAAGGCAAGCCATTCCAGACTCAAGAAACCAGAAATGACAATTCTAAGCAAAAAAGACTCTGTAAATTCTCAAAGAGTGCGAAATGAACGGCATATGACAAAAATGATGCTAACTATTATCTGCGTTTTCATCCTTTCTTATTTCCCATGTACCATAACAGCACTTATTGACCTTTATTATACACTGCCCAAACCTTACCACTTATTCTGTCGATTATGTATCTATTTCAGTAACTCAGTCAATCCTGTCATATATGGCCTCATGAACACACAATTTAACCAGGCTTACCGAAATATTATCTGTATTAAAAGACAAAATAGAAATAGAGTGAATTCACCAAAAACGACAAAAATCTTTTTGAAGCCAGTCATACAATTACAGAACACTAACTTTTCCCATCAGTTGAGAAAATTATCAAACGTGGACTTAGCAGTTGACAGAATAGATTTATTATAATTATGAAAAAAAAACGTAGGTCATCATGAACTTCTTGGATTAAATTCTTGTAAATAAAAGCTTGAGTATAATAGCCCAAGTAATGTAAATAAAGTTGTAATTTTTGTTTCACAATAAATTTATCATAAAATTTTTACATATTTTGTCTTAAATTTTATTTTTCAAATGAGTCTTTATAATTCGGTAGACATTGCCAAATTGATCTAGGTTTTATTTGAACCAGTGTATTTCCAAATTGCAGGCTTGATCCTAGAACAAGAAAACAATGCTTAATGGAATGAGACTAATTTACCCCAGTAAAGTCAAAGAACCCTTTTAAAGCCGGATTCAACATTTAATGACCTGCTTACTTTGGTCTTCATTGCATTGCATTGCAAAACAAGAGCTTTTCCAATTTACTTTCAGTAAAGAAATTCTAACAGTAGAGAGACAATCACTTAAATTTTTTTTTTCGACAGAAGTACTTGTATCAAGCTCTTTCATTTCTTTATCTGATACACATCTTGGTTCTTTATCATCAAAGAGAAATTTGCAGATTTGTATTTGACAATGTCTCTTGCCTGGGATTAGTACAATTTGAACCTTTGTCTCATTTCCAATAAAATTGTTTTTAAACTGCTTTTTACAATTTCTAAATGAATTTCAACATCTTATTTCAAGTCATTCGTAATTAGTCAACAGGGTTGGGTTATGATCTGTATTTTATCCTCATCAACTCTTACTATTCATCCAACTAAAATCATTCCAATTGGCATATTATAAAAAGTACCAGTTTATGTTTAACTCTTAGTTCAGTATAAATAGAACAATTTCATTTAAAAGAAAAAAAAAAAAAAAAAAAAAAAGGGAAATAACTGTGTGCCATAAGGCAAATAATACCCTTTTCCTTGCATACTGGACACACTGACTAAGGTTTCAGGACCAGATAGACTGGTGACAATCCTGAGAGTCTAGAATATGATTTTATCTTTATTACATTTATATGGCCTGGGGACCTCTTACCATCATGGCTTAATGTGAAATATCTCAAAATGTAAATAGTGATATTTTTTTTCTTAAAACCCATCCTTACTATATAGAAAACTGTTGGTTTTTAACTTTTAAATTCTAGTTTGGGACCATAATTGATATTAGTCATTTAAGTCTTCATTATATATATATATTTGGTATGATATGAGGTCATAAATGATTAGTAGAAATCTGAGAAAAAAAATTATAAAATCATCTTTCCTTCTAAATGAGACAGAATTCCTGGCTCACAAAAAGGTGACTAGAGAGGAGACATTGTCAATAAAAAAAAAATCCTAATGAACTGACATACCTCGAAATGTTATAAATCATCAATAAAAAAAAAAATCAAATAAAAATTCTGTAAATTTCAGTTTCTTTTAATTTTAAATTTGTTAAATAATGATGTTGCAAATTGAGGTTCTAAGAGTTAAAAAAATATATATATAATCAGTGAATCAGGCTGCAAAAGACTTCAGACCAAGAAAGACAATTTGCCTAACTCATCAGAATCGATCGTCGTTTTATCATCATTTTCACTGAAGTATTTAAAATCTTAATCGTGAGCATTAAAATTGCCATTATTGGTGCAATTTTTCAGACACCTATCATTTAAACTTGTGCTAGAAAAAAAAAAAAAAAAAAAAAACAAGTATAAAAGTTTTAAAAGAGCAATTATTTAATAAAAAATTTTGAAAGCAAAAACTGGCAATTTTTTTTTCTTTTTATTACTGGAGGTAAAAAAATGTGTTTTGAACACTTTTTTTTTCAAAACTCTTAAAAACCATTTTTGATTTTTATCTGAAAATCATTTTTTTCTTAAATTTGAAAATTATTTAAAAAAAGAGATTGATAAAGACATTAGTTTGATTTTTATCAAAATTTTTTTGAATTTTTGTGGGGGAACGGTGAAGTTTGTTGTTAAAAAAAAGTTTTTAAGAAAATTCCTAATTGACATTTTTGGGGTATTTTTTGTAGCACGTTTAGCAAAATGAAAAATATTTTCATAATTGTACTTAATGATTTCTAAAAATTAAAATATTTTCATCCGCATACTCTGTAAATTGAAAATAGTTGTAGATAAATTGAACTGTAACAAATTAATGTTCATTTGCACTTTTTATTTAAAAAAGTGTTAATTTAAAAGATATTTATTATTTTTTTAAATATCAACTAACAATGAACCATTTTTAATACAGTAGTCTAAACACTCATTTATAAAAATTTAATGCTCAGAAATGGAAATTAGCCAGTTAAAGAGTAATAAAATTAACTAGAAAGTTTAGGAAAGCAATAAAACTTCTATCTGGTGCTCTTATAGTTTTTAAGGTTGGAACCTAATCATAAAACTTGGAAGTAAAAAAAAATAGCAAGTGTGGAATTTTGGTTTTTCAAAAATTAAGTAAAGGTGGTTTTCAATCATTTTTAATGATAATTCCCTTAACTTTTTGTAAAAACTAAAAATTTAGTCTATTTTCAAATTTGGACTGACTATAAATTGAATTTTCATTCAATTCTTTTTTTTAATTACTCACTTAAATGCAAGGGTGGTCAAAAATGAATGGTAATACCTAGTGAATCAGGCTGCAAATGACTTCAGACCAAGAAAGACAATTTGCCTAACTCATCAGAATCGATCGTCGTTTTATCATCATCTTCACTGAAGTATCTAAAAATTTTAAAGGTTGGCATTAAAATTTGAAGTCTTACTATTTCCCCCCTAAATGTCAACTTTTTGTTAGAGATTTTGTCTCTTGTTTTTTCTTTCAGGTTGGACTTTGTTTTTGCAGGAATTCTTGCCATATGATGTGTTAGTTGATTGGGGATCTGTAGTCAGTATTAGGTACTTTTGTATTGCTAGTGTTCATTTTTCATTAGCAGTTCAACTTATTTTCTTTGAGCCCCAGGCTGGGAACCTTGCAGAACATGTTTGTGTTTTGTTGATTCTTTCTACTACTAGATTGATGATGAGGGAGATTGTTTAGGTTTTTGTTATTTAATGACATTAGGACTGATAATGAGCCTGAAAGTATTATATATTTGTTTGAATTAGTTTTAAGGATGATATTCCAAAGCTAGGTCTTTTGGCTGACGTTTAGCACTGAATTTAGGTCTATATTTGGCTTTTTCAGTAGCCAGGGAAGGAATTTTAGAAATTTGAAATTGTGGATATTGTTTTTGTCTATTGGACAAGACAATCAGTCATCTACTATGTTTTCCATTTGTAGACTAGACTATTGTTCTTTTTTTCTTCGTTGAAAACAGTTTGGCGTTCAGGATAGTATTCACAGTTGTGTTATGTACGTAGGATTGTTAAGGCTTGAATATGCCTTTTTTAATACTTTGATCAAATAATTTTAGTTTGACCATAATTATAGTACTTACGACAATGCCAGATTGCAGATATTCCTTTATAATATAAATATTATTTGGTTTTCCTTTTAAAATGAGACAGGAGGAGCCCCAGTTCACCAAGAAAAGGTGATTTGAGGAGACTTTTTGGAAATAATAAAAAACAAAGGTTGTATGAAGAAGCGATATCTCAAAAAGTTTCAGAAATTGTCAAGTAAATAGAATTTTTTTAGTTAAAATTTGTTAAATTAAGATTAAATTGTAAGATTTGTTAAAAAAAATTATTTAACCAGAGAATCAATCAGGCTCAGGCAAAATGACCAAGAAGGATGATTCGCTTGCCTAACTCATCAGAATTGATAGTTTTATCATAATTTTCACTGGAGATATTTAAAATTTCAAAAGGTGGGCATTATAAATAGCTATAAAAAAAATTATGTTAGTGAACCAACCAGCCAGGATAATTTTTAAACTTTGAAATAAAAACCAGAAAAAAATGTTTCAATTAAAAAAAAAAAAAAGAGCAATTGTTTCAAAATCTTATTTATGATAAGGAGGCGTCAGAATGTACATTTTACAGATTTATTATAAAAGGTAAACATAGCCTAAATTAACTTAGAATAAAACAAACTACAAATTTAGTATCCTTGGAGAAAACGGTTTCTGGGCAACAGACATGATTTTTTCCGGTCCCTACAAGGGCTTTGTGGAACTATTATTGCGTGAAATGCAATAATTAAAAAAAGTCGATTTCTGGTAAAATCTCAAGATATTTAATTAAACATACGTTTTCTTTGCCTTCATTTTTTAAACTGAAAATATTATTGACTTGGTTACTTAATTTTTGCATTAGTCGTGTTTCTTTCTTTTTAACCTGTTGTTTTTGGTCGCCATTGAAAAATAATCTTTGTCCCAGACTATAAATTTTACATGCTTTGTTTGGCACTCCTGGATACAAAAACGTATGTTTAATTAATTTATCTCGAGATTTAATTTTTGCACACAATAATGGTTCCGCGTATGTAGGAACCATTCCTTTAAAATAATACGGACAGAACAGTTTCCTCCAGGAGTACCGAATATTTATTTTAATATTAAAAATTTAGGTTTCTAATGTTAATTTGTAAGGAAACAAATTTAAATGAATTTGTTTTAGTTTTAACTTTTTTGCCACACTGGAAGGTGTATATCGTGGCTCAAGTAGTTTCACAGCAATAAAAATTATTTAAAAAAAACATACTTTGGATAATTGTAAAAAAAAAAAAATGATTTTTGTTAATCGTTCGTAGATAAAAATTAAATCGTTTTACTTATTGGAAAAATCGGTTAATTCTCTTAATGGGTTAGGGCTTCTTCGCTTCACAATTCGTGTTTTGCAAAAATGTATTTTAAAATCAAAAACACCATATTTTAACCAAGAAAAATCATTTTTACAATAAGCGCCAGTAATCTTCTTTACGCCTTTTCTTTCTTATCCAAAAATTAATCTTTAAAAAAGTATTTTATACTAGAAATTAAATCTATCTTTTTTACAAAAAGTGTGAGTAATCCTTGGGAAAATAATGTTTCATGGTTTATGATAAATTTGAACATTTGACTGTAAGCCAGTTTTATTAATGCTTGATGGAAATATGGGTTACTTAAAAATGTATTTAAATTATCGGCAGTGAAAATAATTACAATTTCGGGCAGATAATTATCAAACTTTACTTTTTAAAATCAAACTTATTGCTGTCTGGGCCAATTTTATAACAGGTATACACGAGATTACGCTAAGCGTTATATTAGTTTATACTTGGAGAGAAACTAAACTATTTATTGACATAAATTTAGTGAAATAAGTAAGAATATGCATTTGGGCTTACAGGGGACGGACATTGCGAGACAAGTTAATTGGCTACTAAAACAATAAAGAAAGGATCATAAACCAGAACGATTTTTAATACGAAGCTATTAATAGATGAATTTCTAAACAATATATTTTTTATAAGAAGTTTTTTTTAATAAATTTAAAGAAACACGTGGATAGAAATAAATTTACTCGCAGGATATTTTTCCATAAAAAAAAAAATAGACCTTAGACGTTAACTTTTGGATTACAAATTAAAAAGGATTTTTTTCTCGGGATTATTTTCTTTCCAATGCCAAATAAATACAATAGAATTGGCTGAATTATCAAACAATATATTTTCATCGCACAAGAATTTAATTAAAAAATATAAATAGACAAAATAAAATTCAGGATGCGTAAGAAGAATAACACGTGTCGATACACAGATTAGAAAAAGCCGATGAGTGATCCAAAATGTGGACATAAAATTTGATCTAAAATACAAAATTGCACAACAAAAACACGAATAAAAATTAGAAATGGAGTTTAAAATTTAATTTTGAAATGTTTTAGCTGTATTACATATTTAAATTCGCAGATGTACAGAGATTTGTAAAACAGAAAATTCTTACCTTGCTTTCAATCCAAGGACTATGGCGGAAAAGGGGAGATAAGCAAAGTTTTATTGATAAACTAAAGAGTTACACAAGGGAAGTAATTGAGTGTAACTTTTTTAATTAAAATTCTGTATTTCTCAAAAAGTATAATTAATTTGATGAAATCTTTTTATTGATATAAATAAAATATTTTGTTATGTTAAATTAAACTAAATCATTTGTAACCACAACGTAAAAATAAAATCACTAAATTCTAGAAGTTACGTATTTAGCGATATTTTATTATCATATTTCTATCATTTATTTTTATTAAAAAGTCTGATTACTTTGATTTTATACTTTCAAAAAATTGAATCATTTTATTATTCATCTATTTTCCTTTTTGAATCAAAAAGTAAACATAATACTTTAATTGGTCTATAGTTGATTTTGATCAATAAAGAAATTAACACTTTAATCTTAATTATTGTATATTATTCTTTTGACCTAAAAACTTTACTTAGAAAATATATTTTGTTGGTATTATTTTTAATGATTGGAAATATTTCAGTCTAAATAAGAATGAATTTGTTAATACCAGCCAAGTATAAAAGAAGATTTATTTATTTCACACCCAATAGTCTTTATAAGACATAAATTGCAAATAGTCAAAAAGAAACATCAATTACAAAATTTCTATTGTAGTAAAAGGGTTTATTTTTGAAATATTTTAACCCTTCTGACCCTATAACGTTGATGTATGGGCCACCGTGGAAACATAGCTAAAAAGATGCCATGGCAGAAATTCTAGCCTTCCATGGCTCTCTAATTGAACTGCTCCGATTACTTAGGTCTTTTTGGATAGTTACTGCTCAATGTGGTCAGAGTTAAGAGGGTCAATATCAAATTTATAGTTCTCACATTTTTTTATTATCTGAGGATCATTCAAAAAGTAATACCTTCTACTTTTTTATTTTACCAGCAGTGGGGATTGCAAACTGCATTGTCATTATAAATGAACTTATGCATTCAATACCAAAAAATTTAATTTCTTTGTTGCAGATATTGACAGTGTGAGACTCTAAAAAAGCAACCCCTCTAATAGAGGTATGTCGGAAGCAGATATGTGTCATTAAATTCCTCCATGCAGAAAAAATTTTACTGATCAACATTCAGTGCGGCCTGTTGAACGTTTCTGAAGCTGATGTAGTTAATGCCAGCACAATTAGGAGATGCGTTCAAAGATGCAAGTGACAAAGTGTGCGCTGGATGCAAAAATGGACTGCCTCGGTCATTGCTGGTAAAAGTGTATATGGAATGGTGGTAACTATCTAAAAATTAAATTCTGGAGCAGAAAAAGTTGCTGGTTTTAATGGTATCATTCCTGTCTTCGAAGTTCTTCAAATTTTGAGAAATATGTTAATAAATTAAGTGGCATTACTTTTTGAATGACCTTTGGGTATATATCATACATTGTAATTGACAAAAATACGAGGGTAAATCAAAAAATTCCGAGACAAATGAGCAACAAAATTTTATCAAGAACGAATTTTTTGGTGGAAGCATTGCTTGCAGAAGTGAATTAAGTTAGGTGAATCTTATGTAGAAAAGTAATTTTGTAACTTTGAAGGTTAACGGATTATCAATGACCAGAGGGGGAAAGGGGAAGTCGATTTGGCCGAGTGGATTGGCAGTCCGACTTCGGAATCGTAGTACGCGAGTTCGAATCCCAGTCGTTCCGTTTGCGTTCATATTCAGACTAATACTCTTGGGAAAGGTATGAATCCCCACATTCCCTCCAGCTATGGGTTAAATAGTGCATACTGTGTTATCTAAAAACTAAGTGTGGACAACAAATAACGTTTATCAAAAATGATTGTTCTATGCATTAAATGACCTAAAATGGTTGATATGCCGTAAAACACAAAGAAAAAAAGAGGAGCAAATATCTTGCGACCGCCCCGCTGCTCTTGCTCTTTTCTTTTCTTTTCTGATTCTGGCCAGCAAGTGTCAGTTCTAGCAGCAGAGGGAAGACAAAAGCTAGCCAGCCAACATGAACTGGGAATTGACATGGACTCCATGTATAGACTTTATACATGTGGACTTTATGTATCGATTGTAGGACTTATAGATTTTAATTGATAATGGCTTTAGTCTTCAGCAATCTTCAGTCCGCTAAGGAAGATTGCTGAATTATAAAAAGCCTCATCTCAATAAAACTCCTAAAATAAATATGGTTTTAGTCTTATTAAAATATTA
The DNA here is from genome assembly GCA_036873565.1 of Xipholeptos notoides. Lineage (NCBI taxonomy): Eukaryota > Metazoa > Mollusca > Cephalopoda > Idiosepiidae > Xipholeptos > Xipholeptos notoides. The sequence goes on along the minus strand of JAYKTE010303682.1, from coordinate 862 downwards.
TTCTAAACAGGAAAATGTTCTGAGATTAATGATGACTTTTGAGTTTAAAGTCACCCAAGCTCCACCAGGGTCATCATCTTCCATAACTTTCTTCTTTGTCCATCTATAATTTCCAAATTGAAAAATTCTAGCATAAGCCAAAGGTAAATTCTCTTTTGGATCCAGTTAGGCAGTTGGACTTTGGAATCATAATATGCGAGTTCAAATCCCAGTCATTCAATTTTCATTCATTATTAGACTAATATCCTTAGGAAAGGTTGAATCCCCACATTCCCTACAGCTGTGGATTAAATAATGCATATTCTGTTATTCAAAAAACTGTGTGAACAAAAAAAGAACATTTATAAAAAAAATGATTGTTTTTGGCATTAAATGACTTAAAAAGGTTGATATGCTGTAAAACACAAACAAACAAAACAAACATCTTTTTGGGTCCCCTGAAGAGGTAACGTTTTAAATCTCAATATCTTAGAACAAAACAAAGGGTGATGCCTTTCATATAATTCTACTAATATTTTTGTTGAATTAGGATTTTTATACATAAAAAAACAATGACATACATATGAGACCTGTCTAAAAATATACCGACCTTAAGCCAGAAAAAATATATCACATACCTGATGGGGTTTAAATCCTAATCCTCTTCAAAGCTTGTGCTTGCACACACTTATCCCACCGATTCTTTCACTGCTGGAAACAACTCTGAAAGTCTTCTTTTTGAATGGTGTTCATCTCCACCGTCGCGTTCTGCATTATCTCATCTTTACTCTCAAAACAGGATCCTTTCAGTGGCATCTTCACTTTTGGCATTTTACAAATTGTTTCGCTTTGAGAATCACCAAGCTTTTGGCTAAATTTAATG
>JAYKTE010303572.1:0-11354 GCA_036873565.1 Xipholeptos notoides | reverse complement strand
TTTCCTTCAAGTATAATTGTTCTATCACCTGCCTCGTATACCATTACTTGATGCCCCCACTCGGCACCACAACAATTATACATCAGTATCAAGTATTTGCAGTCAAAAAATAAAAGACAATAATAATAGAAAGCATTTGCTGTATTATCCACAAAGCATTTTACATGTGGAGAGTACTATGTATGAGAGAATTGTTTACCTTCTTCAAACACCATAAGTAAAAAAGCTAAAGATACTGGATTTTAGTTTTGAGTATAGAGTGCATTTCATCTTAAGATGGAACTTGCATAGTAAAATGACTGTCAAACAAAAAATAATTGATTTTCTAGTTTTGGTGATATTTTCAGTGTCAACAACTGCATCTTTCATGGTGGTACACAAAAAAATTATTTGGATGTAATACAAAGAGTTTTATAACAATTAATAATATTAAGTGATGGAAAATTTTTATCTTTCTCCTGCCTAATGCTTTAGAAAAAAAAAAATTCAAGAAAATGTTGCCTCCTAAAAGTAAATTTATAAAACATTTAAATATATTTTTTTGGTCAAAGATTAATAAATTTCCAATGAGGGGAATTAGGCTTCATTTCATTATTTTTCTAAATTCAATAAATTATGATGACTTTTAACTTTCTTTTGATTATCATTTTATTTAGGATTGCTGTCTTGTATTGTATCATCCTTATCGACCTCTAATCCAATATTGTGCAGATTTAGGCCAGGATGAAAATTTGTTACCTGTTGCTTGGTAAGAAAACATTTTATAAATTTTCATTTTAGGTGAATCCAGTATGCATCACATTCATAAAACTCTTTCTATATGTCTATGGTAAATAGAACTGTAAAGTGACACGTGATTGATGACATCACAGGAAATGTTGGTCAGCCATGTTTGTTTTCAGTTGTCGTCTGCTTTGGAAGGGAAAAGAAAACAACCAAGGAAGACATGAAGACGAGCTTATGTGAAGACATTATTCCTGTGTGGGTAGTAAATTTGCTTTGTGCTGAACCCTATTTCTGCTATTTCAGCAGTATTATGACTATGGCATTCAAACAATTTGACATTATACTATTTGACAATCCCTGAATTGAGCGGTATTATGTCCCAATAATAGAATGGTTAGAAGATTTGGAGTTAACGTCAGCTGTGTGAAATAACCAAGGTGGAGCAAGGTTGCTGGTCACTTGTGGAGTGAGTGCAAGTGTTGGGGATGGGCCTCCAGTAGCCCTGCAAGCCCTGGTTGTAGACGGTGGGCTGATGGGATGAGATCTCCTGCTAGGAATGGAAGTGATTGGAGAATTAGGTGGCGTTCGTATTGACGGTGTGGGAAGGGCACGGTTAGCTGAAACCTACAGACATAAACCCTTCGTTAATCAAAGAGCAATAATCATGTTTCCAATATGTGGGGTTCATTTGCTGAGCACGTACAAGTAAAACCTATGTAGCTTAAGAATCATAATCGGAATCGTACTTGGTATAGGAATCATTTATCAACATTTTCCTGGAATCAGTATCGGAATTGGAAAAAATTTATGAATCGTCCCAACACTAGTTAACGTGTCTGAAACACTATTTGAGATTAAAAACTTAACACCTCAAACAAAGTAATTTATTCATTTCTTTTTTTTTTTTTAACATAAGTGCTTGATTCGTTTTTTCTCTAGGTTAGGATGATTTACTTATCTGTCTTTTCATCATTCAACTTTCTATCGTGTTGAATTTGGCGTGCTTGAGTTAAAATCAAGTTATCACCATCTGACCACCTCCTCTGATCAAGGAAATTGTCTTTACTGGCCTCCGTCCTATATTACCATAAATCTATCACTTTTAGTAAAACTTTGCTTTTATTTTGAAGGATGGTAACATTATAATTAAAAAAGAAATATCTTTAATTTAAAGTAGATTAAAAAAAATTGAATATTGGAATTGAACAAATATAGCCAAATTAATTGTGCCTAAAATTCTATGAATCAAATTTTGCCACATTAACTTTTGGTTTATTTTTATTTGAATTGAGAGTACATTTACACCCTTTTTTGAATTTATGAAGAGACATGCCAACCAGTTCAAAGATATCACACTCATGTGCCATCTTTCCTGAGAGCACACTAAGTTAGGTCCATCGTTACTTATATTTTATTTATTTCACTTTATTACTGAATAGGAGAACAATGATATGAGTGTTTAATTAAAATTTAGACCTTGTATCTTTTCCTTTTTTTTAAATTAGTTCCATTAAAAGCAGGTTAATTTTGTAATGCACTATCTTGTAGATTCTTCCAGTTGATTTGCATGTTGGTTTCAGACAACTAATTTTAAACTCAAATTTGTGAAATATTCTGGAAAAAATATTAACCAATTATCTATAGAAATTTTTAAGATTTTAACTATTAATTCACTTGTTTTCAATTACAAGATAATTTGCATATTTTGTTAAACAGGTTTTAATGTTATTTGCTTTATTTTCAGGCGTATAGTAAATGATAGTCTTAGAACTGATGTCTGTTTAATGTATCCACCATATTTGATTGCACTTGGTAAGTATTTTTTTTATTTATAAATTGATATTTTTTAATGTGAGAATCATCATTAACATAAAGTATCGATGAAATATCTTAGCAAGTGTATCAGTAATTTAGTATCGGATAAAAACATTACTGCAGTTTAAAAAAATCAAACTAACAAAGTTCATATATATACATACATACATACATACATAGAGTACCCCGCAAAAGTTTACAATACACAGTTGAAACTGTCAGTTTTTGTATTCCTAGCTCCCAAAAGGTAATGAACTTTTTTTATAAACATAGAAAATTTATTGAAAGATAGGAACAGTTGGAAAAATAAAATATAACAATTTAACACAACAGGAAAAGAAAACTCAATAATTAGCAGCAAAAGTTTACAACAAATTTACAAAATAATATCTAGTGTTTTGTAGCATAACCATTGTTGTTGATTACAGCATCCAGACGTTTTGAGTAATCTCCTACAAACTTCTACCATGTGTCTTGTGTTATTTTATTCCATTCTTCCACGCAAATTCTCTCCAATTCTTGCAGATTTGAAGGTTCTCTTCTATGGACCCGGAATTTCAATTCTCCCCATAAATTCTCGATAGGGTTAAGATCGGGAGATTGATTAAGCTGCTTTAAAACATTCTCTTCATTTAAATTAAACTAATTTTGTGTGAGTAATTTGTAATTTTGTTTTACAGTGTGTTTTGGATCGTTATCTTGTTGAAGGATCCAGTCTGATTTCAATTTGAGCAACTTTACACTTTCTTTAAGGTCTTTCTCCAAGATACTCCTGTGGCGATTCAAATTGCCACATTTTCTAAAATTATTTTATTTATTAAAAACAATTAAATAAAAAATATCTTTAATGTTTTTTCCCAAAAAAAGAAGAAGAAAAGAAAATCTCCAAAAAATTATAATAATCCCTTTTATTTATTAAAAACAATTAAATAAAAAATATCTTTAATGTTTTTTCCCAAAAAAAGAAGAAGAAGAAAAGAAAATCTCCAAAAAATTATAATAATCCCTTTTAGCCTATCGCCGGGCTAGCCAAAGAAGGACCAACCCCTTTCACCTAATATGGCATAAAAAAAGATACTTTGTCCCTTCGCGCCGAATATAAATTTGGGAGTGACGGTTTGAAGTCAGTGGACGTCTGGACAAAAAAATGAAAAACATCTAAAAAACTGTCGGCCGAGAGACCAACAAAAATCAACCAACTCTATTCCGGGCCTCTCACCAAAAACTCTTTTGAAAAACTCCATTCGGCCCGTCAACCAAAAACTATTTCATCATCCGGTATTTCTTTCAACTATTTCTTCAAAACACTTTTCTAAGCATTTTCACCTTCAAATTTCCTCCTACCAAAAAACAACAACAAACTGTTCTTCTCTCACCATAGAAAACCAACCATTTTCAACAAGCATCATCGTCATCGCCAACAGTACTGTACGCTAAACTAGCTTTGTTGCTGCTGATTTTGTTCACTGACGACACAACCCGCTCTAAGAATATTTTTGTCAGAAATATTTTTCCTTTGAACATTTCTTCAACTTCACTTTCCAACCGTAATTCATTATTTTATAGAAATCAGCCTTCTAGTAATTTATGTCTTGCTCATTTAAAAGCCACGTTATTTTTGTTCATTTTTTTTTATATTGTTAGTGGGCTGAGTAGTCGATGTTATCCATTTTTAATTATCGTCTGCTCAGGGCCGCTACACTCCTATAAAGAGCTCCATTCATTCTTCCTTTTATTATTTCCACTTTACCTACACCTCCTGAACTAAAACATCCCCAGTTCATAATGGATCCTCCTCCAAATTTTACTATTGGAATTGTGTTTTTTGACCGGTATTCAGTACTTTTTTTTTTCTCCAAATTTTCAGTGTTTTTGGAGTGACAAAATAGTCAATTCTGGTCTCATCTGACCAAAGCATGTTATGCCAAAACTCTTGAGGCTTGCTTGCATACTCATTTTCAAAATCAAGCCTAGCACGAACAGATGTCTTTAAGGTGACTTTCTTATAAAACGGAGTCGATATGCTGGTTAAACAAATCAACCAACCAACCAACCATCTTATAAAACAAGTAAAAAGTTAATAAAATGTTCATTTTGAAAAATCAAGTATGAAGTAGGATTTTGCTTTATGATTGTGTTTCTTGTAGAAAGCCAATGTATACTTAAGCTGATTCTTTTTACTTAATGGAAACAGAACTGAATTTCTACACATACTTTTTGAAAAGTTAATATATTTAAAACTAAAATTCTTAAATCTATACTTTTATTTTGATTTATACCAAAATTTAATTTTGTGCACTATGGTGCATGCATCATATTCATACCAAATTGTGTATAGCTTGTGTAAATGGGGTTTGTACTGTCCTGTTAAAAATAGATAGCCAGAATTTGATAAAAAAATCTTTTTGTTGGAAATTAAAAAAGCATTTGTTTTGTTGATTTTATTTAATTTTTTTTTTTTTAATTGCAGCTTGTTTACATATAGCATGTGTGATACAAGATAAAGATGGAAGACAGTGGTTTGCAGAATTGTCTGTTGATATGGACAAAGTAAATATTCTTTATGGATCTATGCTGTTTAGTTTTTTGGTCTTTAAATCACAATTGTACTTATGTTTACTTTAGAAAAAAAACATTTCTGTATAATCATTGAGAATCTACTTATGACAATAAATCCTGTTATGTCATTTTTGAAAATAGATACTTTAAAACCATAAAGCTTTGTTTTTCTATAGTATTTATTCACAATATTTATACAAATATTTTGAATAACTTTACCAAGTTTAATTATTGGGTCACATTGACTACAAAATTACTTTACTAAAATAAATACCACTAAATGGTTTCCGCTTCGCATATGGTGGACTTTCGTATTAAAACCAATGCATTATATAACAGAAGACTTCAACTAATTTCAATGTAAAAAAGATTTTATGTACAGAAAATAAAAGAAAACAAATATAATTGTCTTCATGTCATACATAATTTTTTTTTTTTTTCCTATCAACCTCTATGGGTTATTTAAGGTCAGTTAAGTCTCATAAATTTTGAATTAAATTTTTAAAATTATGTAGAAAAATGAAATAAAACAAATACAATTCTTTTAATGTCATACATTTAATTGTACTTAAAGAAATTAATTTGAATATCTTTCAGGTATTGGAAATTACCAAACAAATTTTAGCACTGTATGAACTATGGAAAAACTATGAAGAGAAAAAAGAAATTGTTCCAGTTCTTGCAAAAATGCCTAAACCTAAAACAAATCCAACCAGGTAAGATTTTGTGTATAATGAGAGAAAAAGAAAAAAAATGACAAAAGAAGAGAAATCTCATTGACCAGCAATACAAGAAGGAATCATTCAGTGTCAGAATAACACTTTCTATACATTACGTTGTTGGATTGCGGTTTTTATTTTTATATATAGTTTATTTCTGGGGTTTTCTATTTCAGTAAATATCAAAGAGTGGTTCTTAGGAATAAATTTTTTGTTTTATTTTATGTTTCTCAAATATTTAAAATACAAAATGCTTTTCATCAGATTTTCATTATTGTGCTAACCTTTTTTTTTAAACAATCATTTGTATACAAATGATATTTTCAAGTATTCTTAATAGCTAAGCTAATATTTAAAAATTATAACTAGTTTCATACAGTTTAGTAACTATTCAGGCAGGTCTCATTGAAGAGTACCTTGGTTCTCCTTTTTAGGATTTTCCTTTCTGTTTTCTCTTGTTTTCTAACAAGATTTTTTTGTTGAGGGGGTCTAGAGTTCTTATATACTCCCTTCTTTGTGTACCAGTCACTAGATCTATTACACAATCTTACTATTTAAATGTAATGGAATTTGTTTCCTCTTCTTCACAACATACAAAAACACTTATTTTTATTCCTATTTGTTTAATAGTAAACAGAATATTCAAATAAATTTCTTAATCTTGGTTTCACATGACAAGTCTTTGTTGGTGCAGCAGCAATGAAATATTTTGACTCTAGAGTTGTATTACGCATGTTCAAACCTGAAATGATTCATTACATTTAACTTCAGCCTTAAACCCCTGGGGAAAGCTATTTATTCCTTTTACTTTTCTATCTATGAGTTAAATTGTGCAATTATTATTATAATTACCTGTTTGCAAAAGAGACATCAAAAATAGTTATCAGTACTAAATTGCCATAAAGATTAATATGCTATTAAACAAAAACAGCCCACCCAAATTACTTTCCTAGTTTGGCTCATAAAACTCAAGCTAATTTTTTTTTTGTATCCTTCATTTTTTAGTCTCCCTCTGTTCACTAATTTCTGGAATTTTTCTGTTGCCCTTTTGAGATTAGCTATGAACCCATCCCTGTTCAAGTATACAAAAATGTTATTATATTCTGAACTTACCAGAAACATGTACTTATTATTTAAAATGTTATGTACTTCAAATTCATGATTATTATTGTACTCTTATTTTTTATATATAAGGAAGCCATCTTTGCTTGAGTGGCAGAAAAACCAATTATTATTAATAACTCATTTTTAGACTGTTTACTAACTTATTGCTTTAGGTAAGAAAAAGAAAAAAGAAGAAATTGTTTATGCAGCAAGTATAAGTGAAAAATGTCTATTTAGTATTGTGGATAGTTTATAAATAGCTTATTGGTACACTGTTCTTTTAAGAAAAGCTTATAGATAAATTTTAATGAATGTAGCATTAACAAAAAGTTTTCTTATTTTTCTACTTACATGCAAGTGAAAGGCAGTGTTGTTATTCACAGGTAGTAAAGATGTTTTATATTTTATGTTGGACATCAATTTCTAGTGCAGTTTTTAGTAAAGATTTCTGATCAGCTTATAGAGTAATAAGAGTAGACATTATATCTATTCATCTGTATCTATATATTTTTCATATATTGAGTTACAACATTCCTTGATTCATATTTAGATTGTAACACCCATTAATATCAAATATATATATGCATATATTATTATTATGTGGATATAGATATTTATATCTAATAATTCACAAAATTTAGTATACATTGTAGACTGATATATATATATAGTGAGTGTGTGTGTGTGTGTGTATATATATTCATAATTAGTGTTTATAAGTTTTTATTTTGGCTTTTCATGGACTATTATTTTCCTATTACATCTTTGAAAGTTTTGATTGGTGTATATTTAATAATGATCATCGGGTAAAATTATATCAAATAATTACCTGTTTAGTCTCAGTAGTTGACAGGATATTAACAAAAGCTAAAAACATGGAAAGATTGAAGATTAGTACTATAGATATTATAGGCAGTTGATAATGTCCTTACCACTTCGTTATAGATTAGTGAACACCAATCAAAAGCCAAGATAGAATAATAGCCCGAATGAAGAAAGGAAGAAGGAAAAAAAAAAAAAATGAAAGCTTATGAATATTAATTTTCCTTTATCCCTCAGAAGCTGACCCAAATTGTTAGAATAATCTAATTAAAGAAAACAAAATCTACTATGTGAGGTTAAAAAGTCAATTAAACATTCTTTTCCTACTTCCATTTTATTTCTCTACATGTGCACCCTTCGTTACCTGCCGATCCACCTGTTTGGGAATCTCTCATCGCAACGTTCACCAACAATCTTGCCGTTATGACAGGGAGCTCCATCTTGCTGGGAAGATGTCCTCTTAAACAATTTTGAGGCCTTCAGTTGAGGTATGAAGAAAAATGGCAAGTTTTTGCAAAGGTAACTTTTTATTCATAGTTACTTCCTCAGAAAAAATTGAATAAATAAAATGGGTCAATCAGTATCTAATCTCTTTTTTTTGTTTTTTGTTTTTTTTTACCTAAATATTCAGTGCTGGAGATTTTTCTGTTCTTGTCCAGATAGATTTTTTTCTGCGTTCCAAAGTTTTCATTAATTATTCATATTTGTATGCCTTTGTATACTTTTCTTAAATTGTATTTACCCTATGAAATTTCATTAATGTTGGGCCCTCATTTGATATTAAAATACCTACTTGGATTTATCCTTATCTTTTATTGAATTATAACTAGAAAATGTTCATACATTAAGAATAAGATAAAGTAAATAGATTTACTGAATGCCATTTGGCTGGCTTCATTAGAAGAAAAACATGTTTATTTTGAATTGGCTTCTATAATATATTATAATTTTTCTCACAAAATAATGTTGTTTATAGCTAACACAGGATATACAATATTCTTGTTAACCCAATTTTTCAAAGAATTCTTTTTATAAATTGAAATAAAACTCTAGGATTGAATACTGCTTTACCTCTGTCTGGCAAATCAATAAAAATGAATTGTATTTTGCAGTTTTTTTTCTGATCCATTTTCTTCTCATTTTGTCAAGCATTATTTTCTATCAAACAATAATTTTGTTAAAAAAATATTGTTTGATTTTCAATTCTTTTCCAATTGTAGGCCACCCACCACTCCAGGGACCAAGTGGTCAAGAAAACAATCAATCTTCCCTCCAAGCCACCACAACAGCAGAATCAAACATCAGTGCAGTGAGAACCAAAATCATTTCTGGGTTTGCAGCACATCTCTTTATACAAGTTTTTTTTTTAAACAGAACCCCCCCAAAAAATAATACTTAGATGATTATGATGATGATAGATTTATCAATCCTTCTGTCAGTTCTAATTCCATTTTCATTATTCATTTTGACCATTCTCATTTTAGCAATAAATATATAGCATTCATCTTAATTAAATCCATACTTATACTTATCACAATCACAATAAATTGGGTTTTGTGTCATTTTTAGAACTTTTTATTTAAGACCTCTCTTAGCATTTAATTACACTTTCCCCCCTTTGTAATGAAATTTACACATGTGTTTCAGTTATTATTTCCTGTACATAGACCTAATTTTCAAAACATATTTTCTAGCTTTTTTCTTTTTTTTATCTTATCCAAATAATTGAGGAAGTAGTTATGTCTGATCTAACTTATTTTTTTCTACAGATTCTTTAAAATCTGGCTATTAAATAATTTGACATAAAATTTGTGAATTGTTATTTTCAGTTGTTTTTATTGTAAATATACAAACTTTGGTACACTTTGAATACTAATAGCTTCATCCTTTTTTTTTTATAAATAACAATTACAATTTTCTATGGTCGTTGGGATGAGGCTTGATAATTTATACATCTATTTTTCGGACTGTTTTCCTCATTCTTATCATTGTTACCTATAAAACATTGTGAAGCTAACAATAATGAGGATGAGGACAACAGTCAGAAAATAGATCTAAAAATGCAATTTTCTAGTTTCAGTTAATTTATTTCTTGTATTAATTCTATTTATCATATTTGAACATTTATTTCAAATATTGAACCCAAAAAGAAATATCACTTATTTTTATCAATCATGTTAAAATAGTATTACTATTAAAACAATATTTTGTTTAATCATCTTCTTCTTCTCAGATCATTTACAACAATAAATGATCTTTAGTTATGGACACATTCAGATTATGAGAACTATCTAGCCTTTTCTATTGTAAGCTAAAAAAAAGAAATTAAATTGAGCCAATTCAAGTAGCGATTGCTTCATCTTCACAAATGATAATCATTTTAAATTCTTGAATTTTTTTTCTGACTTTTAAGACCAGCTGTAGATTTGCAAACAGGCATTTTGCTGAAACCTTCATATTCTAGCTATTTCAATTGTAAATTTGTGTTTATGTTCTGTTTCATACGTCTCTTTAATCCTGATTTTGATCGATGCATTTTCCTATATAACATGTATTTAAATGTTATTTATGGAAGATAAATACAGCATTCATTTGTGGAATGTTTTGATACTGTAAAGCTAATGTTTCTACTTGTTTGCTCTTAGAATCTCTCAATTTTTTTTTGTTCAACAGTATATCAACCTTTTTAGGTCATTTAATGCTGAGAACAATCATTTTTTGAAAAACATGTTTTATGTCCATTTTTTTTAATAAACATAACTGGTACTATTTAATCCATAGCTTGAGGGAATGTGGGGATTCATACCAAAGGTATTAGTTCATTTATGGACGCAGATGGAATGACTGGCATTCGAACTTGTGTATTATAATTCCAACATTTGTCTGCCTATTACCTGTCCCATGTGGACATCCTCTTCTCTCAGTTTTTCCACTTTCTTTTCATACAATATTTTTTGAAATTCCTTTTAGGCTTGTGCAGTATGTGTTTTTAAAACTTTAATTCTCTACAAATTAGTTTTTGAAGTTTTTTTTATTTCGATCAAGAAAATGTCCTACACAGTGCAATTGATTGATAATAAATAGTACAGTAGTAATCTATGAAGATCTGTCTTTTATAATAAGACAAATGTTCTATAAAACATGTTGCTAACTGATTTTAGGTATAAAAACTGTAGTCAGTTTTGGTGAATACGTTTTAAGTAGTTATTAGAAGTTTTACATGAATTGAGCAAAGCAGAACATAGGTTTTATAAAGACTGAGTTTATTATGTAAGTACTCATTTCTATTCATATAAAATGTTTGTTCCAGTTTGAGCAAACTTGGCTCAACTTTATGGATATTTCTGGATAAAATGCTTTCTATAAAGGAAAAAAATCCATTGTTTACGTATATTTTAGATTCAACTCTTACACCATTGAACAAAACCATTACATTCACTTTCAGCTGTCTTGGGCAGATCAGGCTCATTAACTCGAGAAAGTAACTCATCTAGGATGACACTGATTACAAAACCATGGATGGATAAGACCTGTCAATTTAATGAGAGTAATTCATCCAGGTGAAAGGCAACACTGATTACAAAAGCCCAGGGATATAATGAGCACATA
>JAYKTE010303461.1:0-11358 GCA_036873565.1 Xipholeptos notoides | reverse complement strand
AGGTTCGATCCCACCCTAAGGCAGTAGTCACCAAGATTCCGAGATTTCAACACTCTACCCGGTCATGGTTAACAGAAACGAGAGCAGGCTACCACCGTAGCTTGAATAAAGGGTTGAGTTCGAAATTCTGTAATTCCCAATTATGACAAGAAGGTTCCAAAGTTTTATCACCTGAAGACGGCCGGAGAGCAAATCGGCCGAAACGTTGTGAAGACCACAATAACATGGATGAGGACAGCAGTCCGAAAGCCACTTGTACAATTAATTTTTGTTATTTATCTTTATTAAGAAGTTTATTCAAAATCATTTAGTCATTAAAATTTATTATTTTGATTGTTTAATCTTTTTATCCTTTAATCATAATTAATATTTTGATTGTTTAAACTCTTATGTATTTGTCTTTAAAAAAAGAATTTTTTTTATTTAAAATGGTTTACTTATTAAAAATATATTTTGATGGCTTAACTTTTAATTATTTAATCTTTGTTTGGAAAATAATTTTTATTCAAAATGATTTACTTTATTATTATATTGTTTGTTTAAATATATCATTATATCATTTTTGGATGAGAAAATCATTTCTATGTTTCAAAAAAGATATACAGTACAATACCTCATGGCAAAACATCATAGATATTTGCTATGAAGGGCACTGTTTATATCAGTTCAAAAGTAAATGTGCTCAAAATTGAGAAAGTCCAATGGTTGATATGGTGTCAAACTCAGAGACCTAATGTTTGAAACTGGCATTTAAAGCATTATGTGTCTATTTCCATTTGTAAAGCAAGCAATGCCATTTGAGCAGTTTTGTATGATTTCATGAATTATGAAGCAGCTTCTGCTTGCACCACTTCCATCCTTTGCTAAATCTCAGTGGTATTTAAAAGCTCTCTCTCATGGTTTAATTGTACTTTATACAGCAATTGTTTGTTTGTTGGTTTGTTTGTTGGCTAACTATCTTTTAATGCATTTCATTTCCTATGATTTTTATCATATTCTTCAGAGCACATTTCCTTCAATGTCTTGTTTAATGTCTAAGTGCATCTCCCTGCTGTTGCAGGTGGTAGTGGTGATGGTGGTATTGTAATTTGTGGAGGCTATTAGGTTAAAGAGTGAATTGAAAAAAAAAATGAAAAAAAAGAGTGACTCGGAAAGGGTCATTTTCAGTATAAAGCTTAAAAAAATCTTTTTATGATTCTCATTTTTTTAATGGTTTGTTTTTTTGGGAGAGTGAGAGGTTATGCTAGATATAAGATGAATCAATGTTACAGCTGATTAATTAAAGAAATTTCATTTACACACACACGCCCACACAAAAATGCGCATGCACACACTGACACACATAGATGCACACACTGAGAAAAAAAGTTCTTTCTAACAAATAAATTATACAGAAATTGCCCAGCACTACTAGAAAAGCAGATCAATTTTGAAGTAAAACAGATTGATGTTAGATAAGGGACCTGAGATGAAAGGTTGTCATAGTAGAAAAAATAGTAATGGAAAGAATAATGATGAATATCTTAAGGGTATTTTAATACTGGTGGTGATCATGATGATCATAGTGGCAATGATGATGGTGAAAATAGTGGTGTTCGTGGAAGTGATGATGGTCACAATAGTGATGATGATTTTGGTGATGGTGATGAGGGTGACAATAGTGGTGCTGTTGGAGGTGATAATAGTGATGATGATGATGGTTGTAGTGGTTATACTGATAATGATTTTGGTAGTGATGATGAATTTGGTGATTATTATGAGAGTGATGATAATGGTGTTAGTAGTATGATGATGGTGATAATAGTGATGATGAGGTGGTGGTGGTGGGGTTTGGGGATTCTATTTTTAACTTTAAATTGATAAATCTAATCTTGAATCAGTGATATATACACTAAAACTTCAAAACAACGTATGAAGAAAGGGATGACAAGTTATATTTGTATGTACAAGTTGGCTGATTGGATAATGATGATGTGGTTAAGTGAAAATACAAACATTAAACATCATCGAAACAGCTATTAATAATTCTATTGGCTTTGGTTAAAGCCTTCAGTTGTTCACTTCCGATAAAGCTTTTTGAAAAAAAATGAAGATCATTTTAGACAAAAAGATAACTGTTGTTTGTATAATTTATGAGAACAAAGTAAAATCTGTTTGTTTTTGGATTGAACCAGGAAAAATAAGAACCAAGTTTATCAAGTGCTTCAAAAAGGGATCAACGTGTGTGGGAAGTGGTCATATAATGAGATGATTTTTAATTGGGCAGATGAATGAAGGAGAAAATAAAAAAGAGAAAGAAATGAAAAGAGAAATAAAAATCAAAGTGAGGAATGAAGAAAGAAAGAAACAAAGAAATGAAAAAAAACAAAAGATGGAATGAAGAAAGATGGTAAAAAATGAAAAAAAACAAAAAAAACAAACAAATAAATGAAGAAACAAAAGAATAAACAATGAAACAAAGATAGGAATGAAGAAATAAAGAAAGAAAAAAAATAATTAAGAAAGAAAAGAATGAAGAAAAAAAAAAAAATAATAATCAAAACTTATTTCCCAAATTGAGATTAATAAGCATATTATCACTTACACACTGAGAAACCATTGCAATATACTGACACCATAAGAAGAAGCTTGACCCAAAATTGGTCTGAAATTTTCACTTTGGAAAGGTATGAATCCATTCATTTTACCTGAAAGACCAAGGTTGGAAATGAAAAATAGTTCTGTTTCAAACTTTTTGGATATCATGATTTCAAACTGTAAGCACCTAATTGTTCACCCACTGGGCTTCTTCAAATTCAAATGGAGAAAATGAAACAATTTGTTTTCTAATTACTTGATTTGATTTTCTGTGTCTGATTTTATTTGTATAATGACAATAATACAATATATACGAGGAAGCAGTTAAAAGGTCTCTGATCCAATCTATATCATAAATAATTCAAAAATTGTGTTGTTTGTTTATTAGAATTGATTTTAGGAAGTGACTTGGGTCAAAACCTTTTGACTATAAACATTCAAAATAATTTGAATGTCAGTTTGATTATATAATTCATATCTTTTCATGGCAGATATAATTTCATGTCTAATTTATGATGTCCTTGGCAAATAATTAAACTGTGCATGTATCCAGGATAAAATGTAAATTTACTGTCAATACAAATCTATTTGAATCTATGATGTTTGTGAATTTAATTGAGCTATATGAGTTTATTCTGTCTATACGAATATTTTCTATTGATAAAAACACTTTGTCAAAATGAATTTGTTTTATTCATAACACTATTCTCTCTATAAGAATCTATTCTCTAAATAATAATTTGTTTATATGAGTGTGTTCTATAAATAACAATATTCTACCTTCATGAATCTATAAATCTAATGTCTATAAGGATATATTCTATAGATAGCAATATTCAAATTTTATGAATCTATTCTATTAAATAATATTTTGTCTATATGTACATGTTCTATAAATAATATTTTTAGCATATAAACCTGTTCTATAAATGATAATGTTTTGTCTACATGAATTTTTATATAAATAATATTTTGTTGATATAAATGTGTTCTATAAATAATATTTTGTCTATATGGATATATTTTTTAAATAACAATATTCTACTGAATATGTTTTAAAAACAATAACATTTTGTCTTTATGAACATGTTCTACATATAATATTTTTAGTATATAAACCTGTTCTATGAATAACAATATTTTGCCGATATGAATATTTTCTATAATGATACTCAATATGAATATATTATCTCAATAATATTTTTTCTATATGAATCTGTTCTATTGATAACAGTATTCTTCTTATATGAATCTATTCTATTAATGATAATATTTTTCTGTATCAGTCTTTTATGATTAATAACAATATTCTGTCTATATGACAATAATAAATGATAATATGTTGTCGATTAAATCCATTGCATTCATATATTCAAAACCATTTTTAAGATAAAAAAGGAGTTCAATTATGAATCTATGTTGATTTTTCAAAAATGATCAAAACATTAACAATAATATTTTATGTTGATATCAGCAAAGTATTATAATAATTCCAAGTATTAAGCATTCTTAGTTACTTTGATTTGAAGTTGGGATTGTAACGATAAGCTATAAAAAATTATAATTTAGATTTTACACTAAATATTGATATCATTCATATGCAGATGAGAGATCAAAGTAAGTGATTGATTCCTTACATATGTCATATGAAATAAAGATATTATTTATTGAACACACAAGTTTTCATATTTTGAATCCTATTATAGCAATACAGTCAAGTCTTTTTATGTTGAATCCAAAACCATGTCTGTTGAAATTCATTAAATTCTATTATTTTAATTCATTGTTTTTGTCTAATCCAGGAGCCATACAATGGATATCAACATTGGTGACTGCATACTTTTGGATACAACAGATTGTAAAAATACAACACTGACCACTGAAGAAGGGAAAGTTTTTATTTGAAATAAGCTTTTCTTCAAAAAAGGTGAGTATTAATTCCTCATTTTTTCAATCATTTCATAACATACATTTTTATCTGTTATTATTTTTGAAAAAGTAATCTCTACCAGGTATTTCTATGGAAAGTCAAAGAAAATGGAAATAATTTGTACATCCATTTTTGCGGACAGTTGTTATCATCCTTATAATTTTTGTTTCACCACATTGCAACCAACTATTTCTCTGACTTTTGTCATATGTTAACTGTGACTGGATAGGAATGTTGAGTCTTGGAACTGTAATAACAGCAATTACTGCCCTCCATGAGGAAGCCCATTTAGGCCAGTGAATAGGCAGTCAGACTTTGGAATTGTAGTATGCGAGTTTGAATACCAGTTGTTGCGTTTGCATTCATATTTAGACTAATGCCATTGGAAAAGGTGTGAATTCCCTCATTCCCTCCAGCTAGTGTATATTGTGCTATTCAAAAAACTAAGTTTGGGAAAAAAATAACATTTACCAAAAATGATTATTCTTAGCATTAAATGACCTAAAAGGTTGACATGCCACAACACAAACAAACAAACTGCCCTCCATAATTGTTGTCTCACTGTGTTTTGGTCAACACTTTCAAATAAATACTCCTGGGAAAATATGAACCTCTTTCAGCTATGGGTTAGATAATGTATCTACTGTATGATATGAAATCAGAAATTTGCAATGATCTTAGTTGTAAATGGTTGATAGGCAAAAAAATTTTTTTTTATAGCTTGACTACTTTCATTTTAATATTTGAAACCTCAAAACACATATTAATAAAATTGTCAGTCTAATTGAAGGACATATTATTAAGGTTTTAAGGTTTGATGTGGCTTGTGCAATACAAAACTGATTTTTCCCATTTCTACTTCGTTACACCACTGTATTTCATTTATTTGTTTCTTTCTCTTTTCAGATTTCATTTCTATTTCATTCAATGAATGAACATTTATTTCAACGGCTCATGATACAATTCCATCAAGAATGTTTGTAGCAGCAACAGCGTTTGTGCTTGTGTCCGTCCTCCAAATATGCAAGAGTGTGGACCTCACCTACTACGTGGAAGAAGGGAAGGCTCCAGGAACCTACTTAGGTGACATTGTTGCTGACACACATTTACAAGACAGCATTGAGTTCCATGACCTTAGCCAGCTCAGCTTTAATCAGCTCAGCCAGGGAATTGCAGGTAGTGACCAGTACTTCAGAATTGCCAAGAAGACAGGCAAGCTGTATACGACACAGACGCTTGATGCAGAGGCCATCTGCAAACACAGCACAGATTGCTATCAAATCATTAAAGTTGCTGTGCGCCGTGAAGAAAATTTTATGAAGATCATAAAAATCAAAGTGATTATTCAGGATGTCAATGACCACCAGCCTCTGTTTCCCAAGCAGAAAGTCGATATTCAGTTTGAGGAAGATGATCGTAAAGGTGCAAGAAGGTCAATACCGAATGCCATGGATGAAGATGTTAGCGTAATAAATTCACAAATTACCTATCGACTAAAAAAGAACATGAATGAACCATTTTCTCTGTCTGAATTACAAAGTGTAGATGGCACTTCGGATTTGAGTATAACATTAGATGACACCCTCGATAGAGAATTGAAGGACTCCTATATTATCCAAGTCATAGCTAGGGATGGGGGATCACCACCAAAGCAAAGTGTTTTAGATGTGCACATATCAGTTACAGATGTTAATGATAACTCTCCAGTTTTTTCTCAAAAAGTTTACAATGTTTCTATCATGTATGAACACGACAGAAGCACACCGGTTGCCATTTTGTCTGCAAGGGATACTGACTCAGGCAAAAATAGCAACGTTACATATCATTTTAGCTCAAAGACTTCAGATATTGCAAGAGACCATTTTCGAATTAATGAAGTCACTGGAGAGATTTTCAGACAAAAGTCATTTAAACTTGGACAGATTTTGACTTACAAACTTTATGTGAAAGCTACAGATGAAGGCAATCCACCCTTGAGTTCTGTAGCAATTGTGCTTATTAATATGATTAACCAGCAGAACAACGTCCCCCAAATTCATGTAAACTTCTTTTCTGCTTCTACAGATAGCACGGCAGTTATTTCAGAGCATGTTGAAGTAGGTAGTTTTATTGCTTACGTTATGGTTACTGACCCTGACTTTGGGCAGAATGGTGAGGTAACCTGTGACCTCCACCATGATAAATTCCAACTACAGAGCTTGGGCCCTAAAGAATATAAAATCACTGTGATAAACCCAGTGGATAGAGAAACATCTGATCACCATGAAATAACCATAAGCTGTCAGGATAGGGGATCTCCCCCCTTGCGGAGTGAGAACAAGTTTTCCATCAAAGTAATGGATGTCAACGATGTCCGGCCACAATTTTCAAAGGATGTATTTAAGTTCCGAATCAAGGAGAATGAAAATTCCCAGTCTCCAGTAGGTTTCATCAATGCAACAGATCCTGACCTCGGCCCTGGTGGTCAGTTAACATATTCACTGCTAACCAACAGCAAACACTTCTTACCATTCCAAATAACAAACAATGGACAGATATCAACTGTAATGTCTTTGGATCATGAATTCAAAGATATCTACACATTCCAGGTTTTCGTAAAAGACAATGGATCTCCTTCGTTGAATAACACCGTCAATGTAACCGTCTATGTAAAAGATGAAAATGACAATGCTCCCTATTTTACATACCCGAGTGTTAACCCCTTCACTCTAGATTTCCTCTATTACCCTCGTCACACAAAGAATATTACAGTCCTGAAGGCCTCTGATATTGACAGCCAAGAGAATGCATTTCTTCGATATGAAATAATCAGAGGTAATGAGAAGCAGTTGTTTACAGTCAACCATTACTCTGGTATGTTATCCTTTACCCGAGAGGTAACCCATGAAGATGCTGGCTCGTACGACCTGCAATTTGTAGTCAAGGACAGTGGCACGCCGGTCTTGTCTACAAATATGAACATGATTTTGAAATTGACTGTGAGCAACAAGACGTCAGAAATGCTGAACTCGGAACTGACTAAGTCAGATGATACAATTCATCTTTTTCTAATGATCATTATTGTAGTAGTGGCTGTATCAGTATCAGTATCTGTAACGGCTGGCCTCTCAATATGTATTATTCGATGTAAAGACCGAAGAAATGCATCCAATCCGGATGGAGGGAATCCCCCTTGCAAATGTGTTACGGAGCATGGACATTATATGTGTTCTTCTCAACAGCCAAGTTATTGGCCTGATGACGCTGTTGCCCAATCTACAGAGCCAGAATCCTCACATAGTCTCACAAGGAGATCCCGAAGAGGACCGCACCAAGGTGGAGAGTTGGGGAATGGTCAGAAAACTGCCGATAGCGTTTATCAGGTAGGCCATTCTTTTGATCTCGTTTTATAAATGAAGAAAAAAAAAATGGGGAGAAACTAATGTCATAGAAACTCCTTTGTTGCTATTATTCTTTTCTTGGGCTGCTCTTTCTTAAATGTTCTGCTAGGAAGAAGATCTAAGTTAATGGCTCATCTTGTACCCACTATAACTTTGAATAACATATCTGTCAATTGTTATACTAAACTTATAATACAAACATGATCTAGTAATAGCTGCAGTTGAAACATGGGAGATTAAAAAAACATGACATTCAAATCCAAAAATTTTTATTATTTTCACAATCTGCTAAATCCCTTTTGAAAAGGTATTAATTCCTTTTTTTTTGCTATGACTTAGATAATGCAACTTGACAAATTAAAAATGTATTATTGAAAAAAAAAAGCTTATCAAAATTATTAATCTTGGCATTGAAAAAACTCAGTCAACTCATAAGAATTGTGTATTTTGGCATAATATTTCTTCCTATGGTCAATTCTTCAAGCAAACCAACAAATCACAGATTGACTTATATCTTCAGATTGACGAGAATTTTGAATCCACTAAAAAATGCATAGGCACAGTGGATAGGTGCTCAGACTTTGAAATCATTTTCAATTGATGTTATACTCTTAAGAAAGGTATGAATCCCCATATTCCCTCCAGCCATGGATTAGATAGTGCAACTGAAATTAAAATGATGGTTGCGGCATTAAATGGTTGAAACAATTGATATGCTGTTTAAACAAGAAGGTTGAAATGCTGCTAAAACCAGAACAAAGGTTGATACGCTGTTGAAACAAGAAGGCTGATATGCTACAGAAACTAGAAAGAAGGTTGATATGCTGTTGAAATCAACTTTTGATCTAAGAAAAGAACTCAGAGCTATTGAAGATATAAATTACAAGGATTGTTCCTAAAATAATGTCTCTTATTTTTCAATCTGCCAGAATGGATCAGAGGGATTATAAATTGCTTTGTTATGATAACTGGCATTATGCATTTATGACCTGAAAGTTTCATTTCTCTGTTGCATATATTGATGGTGTGAAACTCTAAGAAAGCAACCTCTTTTATGAATGTGTGTCAGAAACAGAGATGCATCATTGAATTCCTCATTTAGAAAAAAAATTGAACTGATCAATATTCACCAGCACCTTTTGAATGATTACAAAGCTGATGCAGTTTATGTCAGCACGGTTAGGAGATAGGTTTGTTGGTTTTAAAGTAGCAAAATGTAAGTAACAAAGCACGCTTCAGACGTGAGAAGGGATCATCTGGTTCATCGCTGGTATGAGTGCATTGAGAATGGTGGTGTAGAAAAATAAATTCTTGGGTACAAAAGTCTGCTTGTTTTAATGGTATCATTCTAGTCTTTGCAGTTCTTTAACTTTTAAAAATTACTTCATACAATAGGTGGCATCACTTTTGGAATGACCCTTGTAGCTTAAAATCTAATGGATTGAAAAAATGTTAGAATTAGTCTTTGATACTAGTTGAGAATTAATTGTATGAAAGTTCACTTGAAACTTAATGTCAATTTTATAAATGCATTTTTTGAATTGCAGTTCTGCGCTCAACTGGGTCAATAACTATTGAACACACAAATATTAAAAGCTTTAAAATTACAGATATAAGACACAAAAGCAATGTTGATGTGTGTTTCTTGTTGAATAAAGAGTTTTTTATGTGTATATTCATTTCTGAACATAAAAATTATTTTCTTTCCTAGTCTGTAATTTATATGCACAGTAGAACTTCAATACTTTGGAATTCAATATATTAGAACTTCCATTAAATTGTTATTCTAATACTTTAGACTCAACCATTACTTTAGACTAAGTAAAAAGTATAGATTTACTATCTATCTTCAGTACCGTTACGCAAACTAATACAAAAACACAGTAAAAGGCTGGTTTATAAAAAATTGATTCACAATATTTTAAATGTAATATAGATTCACAATTTCATAACTGTTACTTATATGTTAATAATTATTTTAAGTTGTATGTTGTAAGTTCCTAATGTATATATCGTTTACGATCTTTTTAATTAATATTAAAAAATCTTATGTCTATTATTTTAACAACAATAAAAATATATGAACCTAAATTTAGCACCCATCCATTAGTTTGGAATCCTTCAATGTTTTGGACTTCAACTTCAGAATCCAAACTATCAGAGTTCTACAGTAATAAAAAAAATTTAGACAATTTACAATTCTTTAACATAAATATTATTTGAAACATAACAGGCTCAACCTTATTGATGAATGATAGTTAACCTTAAAGTCAGAGAGGACAATAAAAGCAACATTTTCATAGTAGTCCAAATATATGAATTTTTCTATATAAAGCAATTGTTCAATTTTTTAGTGGAATAATGTAAAAATATTAAAGATAATTAGGAACCTGTTTTATATATATATATATATATATATATATATAAAATAGTAGCATTTGTGTGTATATATGTGTCTGTCTGTACAACCCTCTTACAGCCCAAACCACTGGACTGATCTTGACCAAATCTAGATGAAGGTCCCCCACTTAAGGATGATGCACACTATTTTTCAAGGTTAAGGGTCATGGTCATAGTTTATGTATGTATACTCTACTACAGCCCAAACCACTGGACTGAGCATGACCAAATTTGATATGATGATGGTTTCCGACCAAAGTATGGTGCACACCATTTTCCAAGGTAAAGGTCAAGGTATAAACTATGTATATATACTCTCCTACAGCCCATACCACTGAACCAATCATGACCAAACCTGACATGCTGATAGTCTTCAACCTCAGGATATTACACACCATTTTTCAAGGTTAAGGTCTAAGGTTAAGGCCCTATTTGGTGTGGTTCTTCACAGGAGGGTTCACCACCATCCATAGGGTTGCTACCATGGCACTGGCCAACTTCTTTGTGAATTTGAATCAGATCACCCTCCTCAATCCAACTCCCTCAACTAATCTTGATGAAATTTGGCATGATAGTTGTCCTTAACATAGGAAAACATTATTGCACTGCATCTCTTAACTTTGACCGTAAAAAATAATGTTGCCAAAAATACTGTAGCAGATAATTTTCATATCTTTTTTCTTGTCCATGTAAAGCATGGGTATATTTGCTAGTATTTGAATAAACTTCATTGTCACTAGATTGTATATGCAAGACAAAAATAGGAAGTAGAAATTCTAAGTTAGAATATAAACTTTATTTTTAAATAAATATTTTGAACAAACCATAATGGTGCTCCTTTTCCATTGACATAAAATGAGAGGTTACTATTGATAAGAATTTCACAAGAAAATATGAAAACATTGGATCACTTTCCTTTGGAATTTTCTTTGGAATCATTTGGTTGTTTTTTATTAATTGATCAAATGAATTCCCGATCACCTGAAGACGGCCAGAGGGCGAATCGGCCGAAACGTTGTGAAGACCACAATAACATGGATGAGGACAGCAGTCCGAAAAATACTTGTACAA
>JAYKTE010303351.1:0-11358 GCA_036873565.1 Xipholeptos notoides | reverse complement strand
GAGTGTGCACGAAAAATCGATATTTTTAGACCCCTCACATTTAAACGTTTATAAAAATAATTTAAAGTGAAAATTACCATTTTATAACCGATTTAATTTAAAAAAAGAGATTAAACTTTGAAGAAAAAAGACATTGTTTTATTTTATCTAATGAAAACAATACTATTTTTTTTTTTTGATCGGACATTGACAAAGATTTGAAAAATACATTTTTAATGAAAAAGAATTCTAAAAAATATGATTTTTGCATGAAATTTTTATTTGATCATCCCTCTTTATGATGGACTGACAAAATACTTTTCATTCATTTTTTTAAGTTATCAAAAGATTAAATCATGATGGGTAAAAAACGGGCGAATTTTTGCACACTCCTACCCCAAGTACCCCAACTGCTGGGTTTGAACTAGTATCCTGGCTCATTTGCTGGGTGAAAGATAGAAAAAATCATTCGCTTTATTTATTTTCGTTATTTATGAAATAGAGAAAGGAAACAGAACAGAGTGTCAGTCGCTGTAGTGTGATTTGGAGTGGTCGTGGCTGCGCGACGGTCACCAAAACGCACTCACTTGGGCTACATCGCTTCCACCGCGTCTCAAGAGAGATGAGATAGGTAGCTTCCATTTTTGTAGCCCTCTTCCGCTAGTTCGTTCCGTTATTCTTGTTGGTTTTTGAATCAGTGTTTTTGTTCACTGTACTGTTGTTCTTCATCTAGATTAGTTACTTTCCCGAGTTAATGAGACAGCTGAAAGTGAAATGAAGTGGTTCTGACTGGGATTTGAACTCGTCCAAGCTTTTACCACTCCCCAACTTCGCTGCCTGCACAGCGACTACTGGCACTCTGTCGTCCTCTTTCTCTCTTCACATCTAGGATATAAGAGTCAGGACGACAGGTCAGGTAGGTAGGTAGGTACCCAACCCAACACGGACACGAGTGGGAGCCAACGACAATTTGCGAAAGAAAATGAAGATAGTTTCCTATTGAAGTGGTTGGTCATGGTCAGTCTGGTCCAAACCTTTAAACTTTTGTTTGTTTTGTTTTACGGCATACCAACTTTTTTAGGTAATTTAATGCCGAGAACAACCATTTTTTGATAAACGTTCATTTTCGGTACGTACTCACTACTACTGGCGGCGGAATGAATTAAACTTTCTTGTTGGACCAAGTGGCGTTCGTGCTGCCGCAGTCGCGCGTGGGTTGGGTAGCAACAACTGTTTTTGCCGCCTGGGGGATGGGGTCGTAATAACAGTATTAATTACTATTATTATACACATAAAAACATATTACAACCGTAAAAACTAATTTTGATATAAAATGTCAGATTTATTTTAACTCTTTTCTATCTTTGTTTTTTCTTATTTACCCCTTCAAAACGCCGCCCCTCTGGCACGTGTCACCCAGGACAGACATAAAAAGGAATAGTAAGGTTTATTTAAAACGGTGGACCTGTCGAACATCCCCCCCTCATAAATTCGTTTTTTTTTTAAACTTTTTAAAAAAATTTTCTGCGAAATATTATCGATTGGACTCCAATATACCAGATTATTAAAAAAATTTGGGGAAAAAATATATTTAGATATTTTTTTTTTTTTTGGGGGGGGGGTTAACTTTTACGTTCAAAGCTATGGTGGTAAATCGATCCCCCATATTGGAATAAGGCACGCTCCCCAAAGGCTGGCGCATGCGTGAATTTTTGTTTTGCTTGTTTTGACTTAGCAAAGTTCGATAAGAGCAGTTTTGGTTCTAGTAGGGGGGGGGGGACAATATTTAAATATTATTTTTTCCCATTTTTTTTTTTATAATCCGGTATATTGAATTGGTGCCCAATCAATAATATTCCGCAGAAAAAATCTTAAAAAATTAAAAAGAAACACGAATTTATGAGGGGGGGGGGGCGGAATGTTCGACAGGTCCACTTACTTCCACCTTTAAAACATAAGTTGTGAAAAAATTGAATAATCCCCAATAGAACAAGGTAAAATCAATAATAGATTTTTTAAAGGAATCCGTCCGGTGAAACGAGTTAAATAAAAGTACAAGTATTTTTCGGACTGCTTCTGTGTGTCCTCATCCATGTTATTGCGGTCTTCCGTCTTCACAAAGAAGAAGTGACTTATACAAATTATCAAGCCTCATCCCAAGGATTCCGAAAAACCAAAAGAAAGAATTTTGAAAAAGATCTTTTTGTTTTCTTTCACAAGTGACTGTGACTGACCGAACGCTGAATGCTAACCAGTGAAGTATGAAGTGAAGTGAAGTGAAGTGAAGTGAGTATGTTCTGTGGTACTGGTACATGGTAGATTTTAATTAGAATGCCCACAAAAACTGAAGAAGCTGAGGTCAGTCAGTTGGTCGAGTAAACAATTAATTTGGTCCAACAACATTAAAAAGAAAGTTTAATGAACTCATTCCGTCCGTCAGGAGTACCCGACCCGACCTGATTTTCTTTTGATAAAAAAAAGAGAAGAAATATAGTTTTGTTTGTATAAAAGTTTTAATGGGATTAAAAAAAAAAATCAAATAAATGAGAATGAAAATCCGATATTTGAAGTCATTTCCATAAGTTGACTAAAAAGTTAAGTAGTTGTTTTTTTTTTTTTTTTTCTCATTGGGTGTCCCGGGCGGGTATTTATACCACGAAAAGAACTGAACTCTGCAAGTTAAATTACAACCACCACCACCACCACCACCACCACACTTCTACTTAAATACTAACTACCACCAACACATTATTATTACCACTACAACTACCATCACTACCACCACCACTTCTAAAAAACACTATTATTTTTAGTAATAATAATAATAATGGTGGTAATAATTATAATTTATTACCACGCCAACTAATATCATTATTACCATCAACCAATATTATTATTATTACTGCAACCTACCTAACCTGGAGTGGACCACCAGGACCAGACCAGACCAGACCACTATTATCATTATTAATCACTCACTGACTAACCAGTGAAACCAAACCAC
Source organism: Xipholeptos notoides (assembly GCA_036873565.1). NCBI lineage: Eukaryota > Metazoa > Mollusca > Cephalopoda > Idiosepiidae > Xipholeptos > Xipholeptos notoides. The sequence goes on along the minus strand of JAYKTE010303351.1, from coordinate 8,375 downwards.
ACACCAACAGTCACCACGCACGCCAACACAAACACAAACACCACTTATAAGCATTATCGTTCACGTTAGTAACGTAACGTCGTTACGGCACCAGTGCCAAGTGGCACCACACCAATGTGACCACCACAGTACCACACCAACCACCACCGCCATTATGAATGCCATTACCACCACCAGTAGTGCACCACACCACTGTGCACCAGTGAGTGCACCACACCACACCACCATTACCGCAACCTCCAACACCAACATTAACCACTATTATTATTTACAACCCACCACCACCACCAAAAACCACCACCACCACCATTATTATTATTATTACTACAACCACAAGGGCGGGCGGGGGGTTCCACTTGGGACAGTAGTGGCATTAGGCAGTCGGACTTAGGTATTACGCGAGTTCGAATCTTAGCCGTTCCGTTCATTGGACTTGTTGTTGGCCCAAGTCCAACTTGGGCCTTCGGAAAGGTATGAATTCCCAAATTACCTCCATGGGTAGTGCAAGAAGTGCATATTATTTTGTTATTAAAAAAAGCACGCGTCTGTGAACAAAAAAAGAACGCTTATCATAAAATGATTGATAGTGAGTGAGTGAGTGAGTTGTCGAATCCGAGTCGACCTGTCTGTACGACGATCCACCACTTATCATTTTTTTTCATTTGAAATATTATCGATTGGACACTAATCTACAAGATTATCCAAAAGAAAAAAAGGAAAAAAGTCATTATTCAAAGTTTTTCAGGGGCTGCTCACTTCACTTTTTACATACGAACGCTATAAATCGATCTCCCATAAACACTCTACGAAAACACGAGAACGAATCTTTTCCAAAAAGGAAAAAGTATTTCTCAACATTTTATCGTAAATATTCAATTAAAAGACGTAATAATTCTCTTTAAAAGTTCATTTCTCACAAATTTTCATACATGCTTTCTTTACATGTTTTAAATAAGAAAATAATAATTTTTCATTAACTTCCAACAAATTTTGAAAATCAACTCCAACAAACCCCCAAAACCTCTCCTGACCCTATGGACATTATTAAACCATTCGTTAATCTAATAGCAATAATTCTTTATAGTGTCTTCAATATAATTAGTTTTCAATATGGGGGATATCGATTTATAACGTTGTATGTAAAAGTGAGCATACCCTAAAAACTTTAAATATTGATTTCTTTCCCAAGTTTTTTGGATAATCTAGTAGTTTTGGATAATCTAGTCCAATCGACAAGGAAAATTGAAAAATAACGAAATGAAAAAAAAATTATAAGGGGTCGGGTGTGTGGTGTGGTGATCGTTCCAGGTACCAGACGAACAAACAAAACCAAATGAACAAACTACCACCACCACTACTATTTATTACCACCACCATTATTATTATTATTACTACTACTACCACTTCTACCACCACTAAATACTTTACCACTGCCTACAGCAACAGCACTTTTAACCACCACCACCACCACCACCACCACCACTATCATTATCATGTTTACAACTACTACTTTTTACAACTAAATAGCTACAAAAATAGTAGCAATAGTAGTAGTAGTAGTAATATTGTTATTGCTGCTTCTGCTAGTTTTCGAGTTTTAATCCCGCACTTTTCTGTCTTATTCCTCGCACTTGACAACCAACAACCACTTGTGTCATTACAAGGGAAAAAAGAAGCTTCGACACCAACAACCCGTCGTCGTCCGTCACTGTTGTCATGACAACCCTAACATTATTTTAGAAATATCATCAAAGACTTGCGGGAAGAAAAAAAAATCTCGTTTACGTGTTCACTGTGAAGTGTAAATAATACAAACCTAACATATCATAATCACCACCACCACCACCATCATCATCATTATCAATCCGATCATCATCATCATCATCATCATCATCGGTGTCATCATCAATCTGATAATCCAATCATCATCATCATCATCAGTCGCACTGCGTGCACTTGCACAGCTGCTCTCTGGGCGTGCTGGCTGACTTCTTGGGCTTTTCTTCTCTCCTAAAATTAAGTTATTTCTTTAAAAACAAAACAATAAAAAAAACGAATATTTAAAAAAAGAAGAAATAATTGTTTTTAAATTACGATTATCGCTTTCTTTCCTTGTAGCCACTTGCTTGAAAGCAAATTGAAACACACACACACACACACACACACACAAATATATATATATATATATATTGACCGATGATTTTAAGGATTTTCCTTATTCCCAAATCAAACGAGTAAGTCAATTGAAATTTTATTTTTTGTATGTTAAACCATTTTTTGTTTGAATTGTGCTAAAATTGATTTATTATTTTATTCCTTTTTTGTTGTTTGTTTTTTTAAAAAAACAGTTTTTCTTGTGTAACGCTTTTTTAAAACTAGAGTTAGAGTTCTATATTATTTATGGACAAACAACAGAAAAAGTAACAACTAAATTTGATTTTTGCTTAAAAAAACTGGGTTTTTTTTGTGCCAACAAAAAATGTCTCAGTTGTTCAGTTGTAATTAGAATTTTACTTCTGGTTATTTACTGGAAATTGCGAGTTTTGTGGGTTTTATTTTCCATTGAGGGTGTCCTCAGTCCCCCACCCCCTTTTTAAAATGATTATTCCCTAATTTATTAAAGGCATTTTGGCGTTGCAATTCTAAGCCTATAAACTAAGGCTTTCTCAGTTTCCTGTTTTGTTTAAATATTTACAAGGATTCAATTTATATCCTTTTTGCTATTTGTTCAATGAAAATGAAACTTTTTGACAAAATTCCAATTCCACCTACAACCTCAAACAAACACTCTGTTTCACTGCGAGCCAAAACAGTAAACACAAGGCAACAACAACATGACAGCACAAAACACACATGTGAAATTTATTCAATTTCTGTTAGAGCTTCTTTTTTTAACTAGTTTTAAACAATTTTGAATCCTTTAATAATGAATAACACGCGAAAATATTTACAATTAAAACCTTGCAGGTTGTTCCCATTTTAGCGGTCGGTCCGTGTCCATCCTTCCTTACTCCCTAGAACTTTTGTGGCGATCTTTTTGATTTAATTTCTTTTAATGAATAAAATAATTTTACAAGATGGAGCGATTTGGATCGCCACACTTTATTCAAAAGAATTACTTTTGCTTTTAAATTATTTGTTAAAAAAAGCCATTAAAAGCGTTTGGCAACATAGGGAAGTAAGTAAGTAAGTAAGTTAAGTTACTCATTTTTTTTTTTTTTACAAAAGGATTTATAAAAAACAACAACAAATCATTAGTTTATATATTAAAGCTAAAAAACAAAACAATTCGTTTAGAAATAGGTTCCCAGTTTGCAACCCAACATATAAAAAAAATCTCAAGAGTTAAAAAGGGAAAAAGGTAGGACCGCTAAAAATACCACCCCGGACACCCTCTACCCGAAAATATTTCTAATTGTTAGGAAATTCAAAATAAGCAAGCAACTTTTTATTCAAGTTACTCGGACTTGTACTCTCTCTGGAATCGTAGTTATCCGAATTCAAATCCCAGTTCGCTTCTTCGGGCAGATGAGGCTCGTTAACTCGATAACCCATCTATGTGTAAGGAACGAACTGATTCCAAACATCTGGGTAGATGAGACTCGTCAACTTACAGAGAGTAACCACTGATTACAAAAGAGTCCGGGGATGTATTGAGAGCACGTAAAACTGGCCTTAAGCCTAACTTGGCTTGGTGCCCTCGACCAGGTTTTATATTTACTTGGCCGAGCGAGCACTCACCGAGCACAAACCTAAGTTAGGCACAAGGCCATTTTTATATGCTGTGTTGTTGCCCTTCTCTTGGATGAGTTACTCTCCCGAGTTAACGAGCTTCATCTGCCTGAGACAGTTGAAAGTGAATGTAGAATGCGATAGTGTTCTACAACTGCGTGGAGAGCGTGGCTATTCGTTGTAAAAATGGTGAATATGGTTTTGACTGGGATTTGAACTCTCGTGTAATACGATTCCCGAGACCAAGCTTTTCCCACTGCTCGCTCCGCTCCAACCTCGCTGCCAAGTCCTATATTCCATTATTCCTCCCTTCCACTCTTATCTTCAGTGTTACTGTTTTCCTAACGTTTTGGCCGATGTATCATTTTCGGCCTTCTTCAGGAAACTTGACCTAACTTAGAATTGTCAAAAATCTATTACAAATATTTTTCTTATCTGATTTTCCTAAGTTCTTTTAGTGATTTTCTTGAAATATTTTTGTGGATTTTTTATTTGGAAACCATTTTTTAAAAAAGAAAGATAATTTTGTCACCTTGAATTAATTTGGAAATAGAAAAAAACTCAACCTCGTGATAATTTCCGAAGCCCCCAAAAAGACACAAACGAAACGATATGAGAAAGATTATTATAATAAAAATAATATTAAATAATTAAAAATAATCTAATAAACTCATATATGCAGATTTTCGATTCAAATACTTCTTTTTTCGCATCCTGGTTCAAATAAAAGAAAGAAAAGAAAATGATTGTATTTTTTATTACGAAATACTTATTTTTTTAACACTTTTTCGTTGTATTAAATTATAATTGAAAATTTTCTTTCGGGGTTTAAACACCAAAAAAACCCTTCAAATGATTTGAAAGATGTTAAAAAAAGTTAGCCCCAATTTGGAGTCTGTGTGCAGAGCCAGCCAGCCCCCAGCCAGTGCCACTGCCAGTGTGTGTGTGTGGGGGCACATGCATGCACGCACGTACACACACAAAAAATGCACTAACTTATAAGTATTGATTTTAAATGAACAATTCGAAATATTTTGCATCATTCAATAAATGTTATTATTCATTGGAATTGCAAAGTTTTCTTATTTTTTTTAATAGGAATTAGTGCACCACCACACACAGAGCACAGAGTGCATTACTGTAATAATTGCTAGTTTAGTTTTCTTATCTTTTAATTCCCACCTTTACAACTAAGTATTTTTGGTACAAAACGCACCTCATCTCCCCCCCTCCCCCTTGAGGAAAGATATTCTCAATTATATTTCAATCTCATAACCTTTTATGCATTTCGCTAAAAAGATGTTTTTTTTTGGTTAAAGTTGTTATTTTTAAATATTCATTCTCTTCTTCCTTCGTTCCTGGTTTTACAAATCATCTTCCGGGATAAATAAAGTCTGTATCTGACTAAACTGACTTGTTGCTTTCTTTGCCCTCCCTCCAAATTTTATTTTAGTAACTTTTCAGTGGAAAAAAAGTAAAGATATCTGAACTAAAATGTTATTGGTAAATTGAATTCTAGCTTAACGTCTGCTGACAACTTTAAAGAATTGATTAAAAAAAATCGAAGCGAGATTTAAAAGATAAAAACTAAATATTCAACGATTAAGCAGTAAAGACTGAAATAAGAACCTGGAAAAAAAATTGTTTTTTGGTTGATATTAAAAAATTTTAAAAAGAAATAAATTGATTAAAAAAAGTTTTTACTTAATTTTTTCTTTTTGTTTTAATCATTTTTCTCCCAGTATTAAATAAATTGATTATTCAAAAGTCTAGACCCCCCCCAAAAAAAAAATCAATTCAAATGGCTATTATTATTTCATTTTAATGAAAACATGAATATCTTTAATTCGCTTTTTTTATTTAGAGGAAAAGGAAATCTATATTTACTTAACTTTTTTACGTTTCATTATACATATTAAAAAAGTTTTTCATTTTTATTTCTTGTGTTAGTTCGAATAAGTTGGGAAATCAAATTCACACCGACACCAAAAGGAAAGCAAAGAAAGTTCAAGTACCACAACCTAACCACACCCATTTATTTTCTTGTTTTATAAGGTTTTTCCAGACAGTCAGACCGTTAAGTGTTCACTCACTGTTCATAAAACATACAAATTCAATATCTTAAGCAAATATTTTTATAACTAAACAAAAAAGACGAGAAAGAAAAGAAAGCGGAGAACAAGAACGTTTTAGATGTATTTTTTTGTCAATAATCACTTTTGTTTTGGGTTAGAAAAAATGATATCGACAGGACAAAATTATTCAATAATATTTTGTTGTCTATTTTTGGTTAAACGTGTGTCGTTTGTCGTTGTGTCATCATCACTTATTTTTTTCGTAATCCACCAACAAATACGGGACTGGCAGGGGGGTTGATTGTTTGAAGAAACTCAGTATGACAATCAATCGACTCCACCCCTATGGTGTGCAAACAAAACCATTCATTCGTTATTATTTGGGTAATCGTCTAGTTTAGGGTTGCGGTTGCCGTTGTGATTCGTAACGTTGTAAAGTTAAGTAACTTCACTGAAGTAGTTTAGTTTAGTGTCGTAAATTTACTGTGCTAGTGACCGATCATCGATTGAATTATGGGGGAGGGTAAATTTTTTTAATGGAGTAAGTGAAAGTCTCTTTAAAAATCTACCAAAATCAGGTAATTATCTAATCAATATGAAATTTCATCGTACCTCCAAACAGGAAGTATATGCTCAGAGCGTTGAAGTTTTATATTAAAGGGTAGGACAAGACAAGACAACTAACTAGGCACAAATGAAGACTGAAGAGGTATGACTAGGCCACCAAGAAGATGGTGGCCTCGGGTATGTAGACCAAAAAAAATGAAATTAAAACAAACAAACCAAAAGAATAAGTTCATTCTTAACTCAACAATCGATGAAAAGTTCATATTGACTAGATAATTATCTGATTTTTGGTAAATTTTTAAAGGGAGACTCCGTTAAGATAAATTATAACATCAACAATGTAGGTGTTTTGGTGTTATAATTTTTGTGACCAGCCAAATTATGGAGATGACCGTCACCTCCATAATTTGACCGGTCAGTCGGTCACTACAAAAAAGGCACAGTGAATTTAGGACACTAAACTACACTTTACGACGTTACACACAACGCTACACTAAGTTTTTAAAACCAAAATAGTCCCGTCCATCCTCCTAAAGGAAAACAATATTTAATTTGCCATCATTTGCACCGAAGCCACACTTCCTTATTTTGAATTCTCATCCAAAATCATGATGTTGAAATCCAGTTTTTGAAAGTTTGGAATATTATGTAATTTACATAATGTAAAGAATATATATATATATATATATATGTATATGTATATATATAAAACCTGCACTCCATTTAGCTAATCAGTCATCTTGCTTCACTTGCCACTGGTTAGAGGCCTAGTGGGAAGAGAGTATGTTGTACATGTCGCACAAGCGTGCAACATGATAATTTTCTGTATATAACAACCCTTACAAGATCGGAGGAAACTGGGTGAATTTAGACAACGATGGCGAACTGCCATTATCGTTCGCCATTGCTGCTCTCTTCTATTAAGGGTCTCTATGCCCTTCCAACGTTCACCAAGGGAGAGGAAGAGAACCGCACCTTCTCCATCCACAGACACTGTTGGTCTCTGGCACCATCTGTCTTGTGGCTCAGGAAACTTGCTGGTGATGAGAGACCCTGCCTTTGGCGTCGAGATGGAGACTAGGTTAAAGTGCGTACCACCTACTCATCCGAAACTACTCTTACACAACCGCTGTAAGGATTGGCCGCCTTCTGTAAAAAAGTGGTTGTCACCATATATTTGTATAAAGTGGACCTTGTCTATCTGAGGAACAATCTCTGACATTAATATGGCCAAATAAATTTATTTAGTTTAGTATAATAGTTTTAGTTGATGGCCAGACCTTAAATATTTGTCTCTTGTAACTCAACATATGGTTTAGTTTGATTTCTACAGCATATCAACCTTTTAAAAAGTGTTCGATTTTTACAGCATATCAACCTTTTAAAAATGGTTATTGGTGGTAATAAAGATCTAAAAAAAGATAGAATACAAGAGACTTCTGTTTTGTTGCTGTTGAACTTAAAGCCTCAAACAAGCCTTAAAACAATGTTAAATAATGATCTTCGCAAATAAAGAATCAAGCATTCAATAAATCGTTCCAAAATACAGCAAATGTGTTGACTACTGAACCAAGTCGAGGACTGACTTAAAGTTTTATAGTTTTCAAGAGATCCAGGGTCAATCCAAGAGATTTTGAAGGAAGGTATAACAATTGCTCAAAAGTGGGAAAATGAATTGAAAAAAAATTTGCAATTAACTATATTCTTTTTGAGTGGAACTTGTGCATGGATCCTATGTGCAAATGGTATTTCGAGTCATTATGTGTTCAGACTTGTCTATATCCATCTAACCCCTTATTTTTTGTGAGTTTTGTCAGGGCTCTACATCGCGAGTGAATCACTCGCATTTACAAGTTATTTTTCCAAGTGACGACTAAAAATAATAAAACACTGATTTTTTTTCACTGACAATTTTTTCAAATATTGAGTGAAAAAATGTCTTTTCAACCTTTTTTAATATAAAACGAACAAAGTGAAATTATTTAAACAATGAAAGGTTTA
>JAYKTE010303240.1:0-11359 GCA_036873565.1 Xipholeptos notoides | reverse complement strand
GGGAAAACGTGCTCCCGGTCAAGACCGGGAAATATTGCTAGTATTAAATAAATTACGTGTTGAATATTTAAGAAACTGATACATTTGATGCCAGCACAATTAGGAGATGGGAGTCATCGATTTGAGAGTGGCGACAGAGATGTCGAAATTGGACCGCCTGGTTTATCGTTGGCATAAGTGTATTAATAATGGTTGGGACTATATATAAAAATAAATCTTGAAGCATTAAATGTTGCTCGTTTTAATAGTATCACTCACGTCTTTGTAGCTCGTAAACTTTTTTTTAAATACCTATAAAAAGTAGGAACGACAGTCGTAGATTAGCATTCGATCTTCAGAATCATAAAATGCCAGTTCAAATCCAAATTTTGTTCTTTTACGTTCATAATTATACTAATGCATTCTTAAAGATAATTTTATAATGCCTTGAATATGATTAACGCCTCTTGAAGTTACGGTGACAAATATGAACTCAAATGAAAATCTAATTAAAGTTGTAGTGACAAGGCCATTTAGAATGTGATATTCCTGAATTAAATTTAAAATCTAACCGTTTAGTGAGAGATTTCCTATGAAAAATTAAATAATTAGATAATCAGAACTTTTAGAGGATTGTGTCAAAGATAACAAACAGATTTTGTATATATATGTTGTAATGTTGACATGCCGTTCAGCACAAAGACAAATACACCTGACTGCAAAGATGCTTGCAACTATCTTAACGACAATCTTAGGGAAATATCTGCTAAATATAACCACAGTAATCAGAAATAAGAGGGGGCAGACTTTAGCCAAAAAAATGCACTTCGAAGCCATAAATCGGGATACGGTAGAAAAATACTGAAACAAGTTTTCCGGTGGTCCCTAATTTTTGAGAAAATAACAAATATAAAGTGGATGATTCAGTCACCAAAGGGTTTAAAGGGTTAGGATCGGCTTCAAAAGTACTCCCTGGAAAGTCAAATCACGATAGGTAAAAAAAAACAATCACAAGTGTAGTCCGCTAAAGAAAACCATCCGACAACATTATATCACTACCTGCAGGTGATGGCCCAACTATAAAAAAGGAGATGAAAGAAACAAAAAAGTAAGAACAAGAATATGTGATAGGTAGGGCCATTTTTGTTTAAGACAAAACTGGTCGTAATTTTGGGAATTATAAAAAAAATTATATTAAAAAAGAAAATGAAATAAATTAATCCAAGTGCGAATATCAGTTGGTGATACAGTCCAACAGAAATCTTTTTAATACTGACCAACGTGTATTTGTTTATTTTTTCTTTATTTTTAACTTTTTCAATTTTTATGTTTCGTGTCACCCACTGAAGACATGTATTTATTATCTTTTGAATTTTAATCTTTTTTTGTTATCCCTATTTCATTATTTAATACTAATTTAATATGCTTTTTATTATTCTATTAACATCTCTAAAGCAACATTTACATCGGCACGGGAATTCTGGTCACTAATAAAATAAAAAATAGAATATATATATATATATATAGCTTTTGCAGCTCTGAAAGTGCACAAGTATAACATCACTTCCTACGCCAAGTGGGAGGATATTTTGATGAATCAAAGAATTAATAAGAAGATAGAATGGTAAATTGCATTAACGTAAGTAAATGCTGAGAAAGATAAGGAATCAAAATTTATGTGATTTAGATGAATTAATTTATTAAAGAAAAAAGAAGAAATACACATTTAATCTGAAAAACCTAAAGAAAGAAAACAAAAGTTCTAAGTTAACGTCATCTGGAGAATACAATCTGGAGAATGAAATATTTCGAGGATATTGAGCTTCGAATTATTATATACATTTTTTTTATAGCTAAGAATACGTAACGTTGCTTGAATTAGATACAAATTCAGCTTACGTATGATATATGCTTACCCACATAAATAAATTAGAATAGCAAGTAAAGAATTTCATAAAATTTGATTCTAAATGTGTTTTTTGTTTATTTTGTTTTACGGCACATCAACTTTCATACGTCAGTTAATTCCGAAAACAATCAAGTTATTTTTTTAATGATACAATATGAACTATTTAATCCCAACACTATTAGTGCAAAAGTAAACGGAACGACTTTGATTCGAACTCGCGTATTACGATTCCGACGCCTATCCACTATATCAAGTAGGCTGCCCTCTATTGGTTTGAATATTTAAGGATAAAAACTCTTGTGGTTCAAATAAATAAATATATTTATAAAATATCACGCAATAATGCGAATAGCTAATGCTACTCTTGTTCACTTGCTAACCGAATGAAAATCTTAATTCTAGTTATCTTCGGATTAAAACAAAAGAACACTTGCGATTCCAATAAATAATTATATTGATATGTAATATAGTGATATCCTTAAATATACTCCTGTTCTTGATAACTCACCAATTAAACTCACCAGTTCCACTAGCGTACGAATTAAAAGATAAGATCACTTCTGTTTCTGATAATTAATAAATGTATGAAAAATAGCGACATATTAAAAAAAAAATATTCCTATACTGGTTCACTCGCAAACAGGTAAATATCAGCACCAATAACCACAAGAATCGTGTTACATACTTTGGTATCAACACCCTACCATCTAAGAATAAGATTTTAGTTTATTTTCATCATTGTGCTTTATATAATCGTTAATGAAGCAGTCTCTGTTATACCGAGTGTGGATGTTCAACATTAATTCTATTTTATTTATTATTTGTTCTGCTACTCGTCATTTTTTGAATTTAGGTTTTGTTGTTGCTGTTGCTGTTGCTGTTGTTCTTGTTTTGATTGTTTGTTGAGTAGAAAGATTTCTCTTCGCCCTTTTGACTTCACATCATTCTTCCTTGAGTTGAAACCGTTTTTCGTCATCTTACAGAATTTTAAAATCCCCAGTCCTCACCAAAGGGTGTAACTGTATCTCGAGTACATTTAGCAGCTAAGCTGTGTAGCTTGCCTGATCGGTCAGTAAGAAGGGTTGGGAAAGAAGTGGTGAATAACGGGAAGTAGAGAGCATGTTGCTGAACACGAAGGCCTGGGTAGATTATTCAATTGCTCCTGTTTTATGCCAAGAACCTTCGACCGGTCTATTTGTTATGGAACCTGCTATTTATAAGTTGTGACCCATCCATGTACAGAATAAACTCGATGTTGCTTAACCTGATTCGACAGGAACTGTACTTTCAAACATGATTTGAGATGATTAATGTTCTTGTTTGAACTGCTATTGCTGATGATTTAAAAATCTCCAATTGACTCCAAGATCGCTAATAAAGAGGCTTTATGAACATTAAAAGCTGTACCCTGGATTTATAAGAAATAAGATACATAGTAAATTCTAATAAATCCAGTGCATATACTCTTACTTTCATAAAGCAATTTTAGAGTCAACTGAATATAAAATGTTGGACACTCTTTTGTAATTTATTTTGTGTATAACACAATGCATATTTTTTTAAAAATCTATTTTCTTCTTTGTATTTCAAACTTAAACTTCAAATTTAAATATAACAAAAGAAAGTATATTTGACATTATTCACAAATTCATAAGCAAGTGTTGTCAGCTTTAGTTTCAATATTTCAAGAAATCCCAACGGAGTAGACTCTTTTAGTGGTTTGAGCAAGGTAGGTAAATTGATTGATGGATAAAGTTCGTGCAGCTTCGAATAAAATTCCGGAAAGTCACTTAGCATATGACTAGTAGTTGAATAAAAATCTTAGGAAAAAAAGCAGATATAAAAACAAAACCAGAATAGAATAGTAGCCATAACAAATCATCCTGCATCAATAAATGACAACGATTCACGATTTCATTTACAAAAAAACGGTTCAAAATGTTTCAAAAATGAATAATTAATCGGTAAATATGTCAAAGACAAAATTTTGTCTCAACCAATAAAAAATAAACAATACTATCGGTAGTAATGGAAATTACATTCGTAGCAGCCTCAGAAGTAGTATTAACATCTATAATAGCAATAAATATCATGAAAATATTGAAATTGACTTGTAGAATAATGAATATAATCATAATGAAAAGCATATAAAACGATAAGAAAATGGTAACAATAATGATAATGAAAATATAATGCGACTACGACTACTATTACTAATATTAATAATGATAACATGCTAAAAAATAATAAAGAAAAGTTAATAATAATTATAATAATATTAAAAATTGATCTATGTATGTACATACAAAATGCCATTCCAGTCAATTTCTGTATTGTGCAACGTGAACTTGGGTTTTAACCCCTCTGCTTCCGCTTCACCCACCCACCATTAACAGTCTTCTTACTCTGCCAACCCCCGGTGGTGATTTCTGAAGGCATTATTATTATTATTATTATTATTTATAGTTCTGACACTTGTCACACGCAGCATGCTGTTTATTTTTTTTAATTCTCACATCGGTCACACGCAATACTTTCATGCTGGTAGGTAATCTGTGGTTTTCACTGGAGCCAGCAATCCCCCCCCCTCCACAGTTGTTCTTTATTTTTGGTTGTCTTTGATTTGTTGAATTGAAAATGTGACTGTTTCTATCAGATGCCTAGACTAGTGAAAGAATGAATCTTTTTCATAAATGAAAAAGCTATCCCACTGATGAGCTGCTATACCAAGTAGTGAAACACATAGCGTATGGTTTTTAAAAAAAATAATAATAACGTGTTTGTTATCTTTATAACATCCTATATTGTAATATATAAATACAGATGGTTACAGGGTTAACGTCCAGACTTATATACCATATAATTATAGTTATATAACTACAAAATATTGATAAGCGTTTATAAACCCTCGCTAACTACAGAGGTTAAAGCTCTCATGTTTTGGATTCTGATAATATTCTAATTTATTTTGGCTTTTTTTAATAATTGTTTTTGGTTCACAAATTTCTAAATGACGTCAAGAGAAAAAAACAACAAAACAACAGAATATGGTGATTCTAATTAGGGTTTTATTTCTATTTGATATTTTCATTTATTTATGTTTGATAGTTAGAAGGAAATCGTTTCAATTTTATCCATTTTTTTTATTTTATGAAATTTAGATTTTTAAAATTTCTTATAATATAAAGATAAAGAAAAGTAGCAAATCCTTCCTCCCTTTAATCTTATTGCAAATAGATCTTATTTAATTATTACAGAAGAAATTTTCAAGATTAAAGGATTTTGAATAAAAATACGCTAATATTTCTTTCCGGCATTAATTCAGCGTGCAGAAGTTTTCTTATTAAAGAAGAAGTCGTATTAAAGAGAAATATAGAATGAGAAATGGAGTTTCATTTTAATGGGAAATACACGTTTGGAGCAAATACAAGTTATCACTAGCACTGTGTCAATATGCTTTAATTAAAGAATATTCTTATCGTTACTTGTCTCTTTTTCGATTTTACCATTTCTTTTAATTCTGTAGTTATTATTAGGGCTGTGACTTGTCATTGCATGACTATTTTGCGATTTTACAATTTCTTTTAAATCTGTAGTTATTAGTAGGGACCCTACAAATAACCACAGAATTAAAAGAAATGGTCAAATCTCAAAAGAGCCAAGTAACGATAAGAATATTCTTTAATTAGAGAATATTTTCACTGCCCTAGTTATCACTACAAATAAACTCTTAAACAAAGTTGGATTTCTTTGTATTATACGATTTCAATATTTATGGAAATTTAAATCACTGATTGCCACCATATTAATTTCTTTCAGTGATTTGTTTAAATGAAATACTATATATTATTTGCGAATAAAGTCTCATTTAAATTTGTTGGTATTATCCTCTGAAATCATGACAAAGAATAATTACTGAAAATTGTCACATAAAAAACGTTGATTTCATTAATATTTTGTTTAATATTTCATATGCCTTTTCTATGGATGATTGTTAATCTACGCGAACATTGCTGTTTATGATATTAATAATAATAATATTTCTGCGATACTCTAAAAAATATTCTATGATGTTCTGGTTTTTATTTCAATAATGAATAATAATATACTCCAACTTTAATATTCTAAAGCTGAATGATCTCATTCAAACAAGTATTATTGAAATATTTTTTATATTTCTTTTTATGAATTTTTGTTTTTTAACAAAACTTTTTGTTCTGGGGTTTAGTTTCATTTATCCAATCCCCTAGTTTTTGTTCAAACGTTATATGTCTCCGTTGCATATCTTCAGTGTGGTTATTTGGCATTTTTAGTCGGGTGTAGGTTTTTACTTGTGTTTCAGAATGGTTATTTAACATTTTGATGTGCTGTGTGTTTTTAGCTATGTTTAATCTAAGATGTATATTTTTTGTCGTTTTTCAATCTATTTTTATTGAAATATATATAGGGTTAGATGGCTATTGTCAAATGGCATTTTGTTTAATGTTGTGTTATTGTTTTTTTACTAATTAAGGCTTCTATGGTTATAAGTCTTTTATAGCTATTGTTATAAAAAAAAGACAACCGAAAATATTCGGACAAACATTAAGGAATTATATAAAGACACTCAAACACAGGACAAAAAGTCTTGTTAGAAACCAAGAAAAGACTGAAAAGAAAATATTAAAATATTGAAAAGATATAAAATGATTTTTAATAACACTTGTTTAAATTTATACACATGTTGAAACATAGATTGACCGACGGATATTACACAGGGATATGTTTTGTTTTAGTATTTGTTTTTTACTGCATATCAAGACTTCAAGTAATTTAATACCGAGAATAATGTTTTAAACGTCTTTTCAATTCGATACACATTGTTCGAATAATGCATGTTGTACAACGTAATATATAGCTGGTAGGAATCATGGGATTGATATGTTTCCCAACGTTATTAGACATGAAGTGAACGTAACGTATCGTTTATCCATTGCACAATGATATCACCTCGAACCCGCTACAATGAAAAGGGGAGTAGAGAAAGACAGAAAAGAAGAAAGAAATAGAGGGATGACAATGATTGAGAGACAAAAACGTACTTTTGAAATCATTATTGAATTTTAATTAAAAAAAGCAAAAACTATTTTTAAAAATTACTTTCCAATTTGTTCTTTGGCTGTCAGAAAATAAAACCAAATTACCAGAAGAGAACCAAATTCATGACGCCATATGAAATAATATATTCTGTGTATTTTAGGAGAGAGGTCTATGGTAGCTATAGACCTTTGCAAAATATAAATCCGTACACTGATCATACTGATTTTAGTTGCACTTTGGCATTAAGTCAAATTTTTAAAAAAATGGCGTAAATTTAATCTCAGTAATTATGTCATTTAAATGGCTCTAGCTAGTTAATCTTATAATAGGCTGTGGGCACAAGGGTTTATTTAGTTCCAATTTTTTCCTACGCTTAGGAGGAAAGAAAAAAAGAGGCGAACGAATTCCAATACTCTTTTGAAGTTCATGCCATTTTCTCCAAGCGCATATTTTGCACATTTGTGCGAATTTAATTTTAACAAATTCCTTAATAAAACTATCATTGATGCAGTAAATATTGTCGAAGTGAATAAAAATCTGAACTGTAATTGGATAGATTTTGGGAAAAAAGTAGTCAACATTTCAGCATCCAAGTCGTAGGCATTATGATTAACAACGAAATAATTAAAGCAACTAAATTTCTCATTAGAAAAGTTACGAAAATTTGTCAGGATTTTATACAACTTATTTTCAAAAATTCCTCAACTATTTTTACAGAGCAATAAAAATGATTTTTTCCAGTGACAAAACAGCTTATAATAATAACTGGTATGTATTTTGTTTTTGTTTTTTTTGTATGTACTGTGTCACACGCTGAAGATTGAAAGTTAAAATTGGGAATCAAACAGCAGACACTCAGATTGCTTTCATTATTTATGTCTTAAAAGCCTGATGCTGTACCGATTTAGCTATGAGAGCTAGACTTAAATGTAATCTATTAAAAATTATTGAATACAAAATTCAAGAGCAAGCTCGCTTGGAACTTTTTCATATATATCTTGTATAATAATGAGAGTTGTGTAGTTTTAATTTTTTTTTTGTAGGTATCGTGTCGGGCATAGACTGCATAAGATTTTTTTCTTTTCTTCATTTTTAGGTGATCCAGAATTTATCATTTACATTTAATACCCTTATTTCATTCTTTAATGATAGTTTACTATATTGCTATCTTTTTTATGGCCGGGACATGCTAGTTATAAATTAGCACTGTATTGTTATTGTATTATTATCACGGACATAAAACCCGTTTAAACCAATAATTATGCAAATTGAATCTCAATAACAGTGTCATTTACATGAGATCGCGTTACTAGTTCTATAAGATAACTAAAGTTTACCATCTTTAAATATAACTTTCATTTAACTATTTGTGATTCAGAAATGTATATTGTCTCAACCAGAACTAGCACGGCTATTTGAATCTAATGACTATCGGAAAGGAAAAGTGTTAAACTGATTTTGCTAGTGTCTACTGAGAGTGAGAGCAAGAGAGGGAGAGAAAGAGAGAGAGAGAGAGAAAGAGAGAGAGAGAGAGAGAGAGAGAAAAATAGAGAAAGAGAGAAAAATAGAGAAAGAGAGAAGGGGATGGAAGAGTGAAGTGGGTTAATGTTCGTTCAACTTCGAAACAATTTACAAAAGTGTCTCAACTAAAAATTGAATCCCAGACTTTGATGAACGGAATGGTGTTTAGAGCGTTCCGTAGCAATTCGCAGTAGAAAGCGTTGGCCGTTAACGATACAATTACGAGAGCGCTTACTCGATTCAATTTATCAGCTTTTACATTTACAGTACAGCTTTCCGTTTCTTGCAGACTTATTAACTACAAACTCTATTCAGGTCACACTTTCTCACTTCACAACCTCGTCCAAGTCTCGCGAGACTTCTCTTTCGATCTTTCTCACGCACTTTGTTGCTTCTCTACTTACTTCTAACCCTCTTTCCGTCTTTATTGTCTTCAACGACAACTTTCTTCAAGGACCCTCCCACATACTTCGGATTCCTTACGGTGAAAATTCTTTAAAGCGTTTATTAGCTTATACCATGTCTGAGTGTTTAATCTTTTGTTACTGTCTACCGTTAATTTCCGCGCCTGAACATAAGCCAGCGCTGACTATTTTTGTCGCCTTTTTCTCTTGTCGGATCTGCCATTTTGATTCGGTTCTTTAATCACCCGTTTTCTTTCATGTATACAATATTCTATACAGATCGAAAATTTCCAAATGATTTCATTGCTTTTGTTGAATTTCAGAGCTATGCAGACACCAACATCTATATATTAATACGCTTAGTCGTTATCAACATTTAAGAGCTCTGAATTAAAATGAAATATTTTAATTAGCGGTAAAACATTTGTTCGAAGATTATTTCCTTTTATTTCTATCGTTTATAATGAGATGATTTTTTTGTATTTTAATTGAATATAGAGTTCTTGTCATTGGTTTTTTTTAAATTATATACCAAAATTAGAAAGAAAAATGACTTTCGATGAATATTGAACACTATTATATTCATTTTACATAATTTTGAGGGAAGTCGATTTAGCCCAGATTTGGTAGTCAGACTTCGGAATTGTAGTACTTGAGTTCGAATCCAAGTCGTTCCGTTTGCGACCATATTCCGACTAATACCCTTGGTAGTGATATGAATTCCCTCCAGTTATGGGTTAAATAGTGCATATTGTGTTATTCAAAAACTAAATCTGGACAAAAACTAATGCTCATCAAAAAGGATTGTTCTCGGCATTAAATTGCCTAAAAATGGTTGATATGCCGTAAAAAACAAACAAACATAATTTTGAAAAGGTTTTTAACATTATAAATTAATTATTTACACCATTTGCTATTACTAGAATTAATAAAAATACTTATTTTCTGAAATTCTTTTTCGTTTCGATCCGAATATTTTTAAATATTAATACTGATTATGAAAGGGCGCTCTTTGAAAAACAATTTATTATATTTCCTCTTTGGTTTAAAAATCTAAGACGAGTTAAATGTTAATTGCTAGGTACGAGGATAAACAAAATAATAGAAGTGGACCAAAAGTTGTTAATTCTGATACTCTATCATGATTATATTAAGTACAAATTTTGATAATTTAAATATAAATTAGGATAATAGACCAACAGATGAGAAGCGTTAAAACTTATATATGGCTGCAACCTTAGAACGATCTACTATACAAATTTGACAGGTGTGAAAAGTATATTTTACGTGCCAAAAATCAAAATGCTTATATTTTTGCAATGGACTGATTATGTTAGGCTGGTTTATACAAATCATAGGCGTCAACCAAACGGAATCCCTATTTCACATTCGATCGACAATCGTGTTATTTATACAGGTTGATCTGATTTCACGTCGAGACGGTTTACACATCCCGAAATGCGATACTTAAATAAAAAATAAAAGTAAAAAATAAATCCTTCTTTTAATCACGGCGACTGCGTGCCCTCCCTGATAGAAAAAAAACCCCTTGCTATTTGAGATTACCGCGAGGGCTAAACGCTACACAATAGAAAATATAAGGATCTATTTTCCTTTCAAGAGCCTCAGATCGTGTCCCCATCCCTCACTAGCAGCGCCCTGACACCTTTGTTTCTCATATAATGTTGACCGTAAATATTTAGAGAGACGACCTCTGACACATCTATTATTTAGACTGTCACTCTCGTGGGGTATTTGCGCGAAACCCTTAGTCAAGTTACCGCCACCAACAACGACAAAAAGACATGCATATAGAGCTTAATAATAATATTACATATCAGTACATAGCCTCTAAAACTGTGTATAGTGAGTATTAAGTAATACGTGCATTTACTATAATTGGAGGGATAAAATTATATTGTACTTACATATACTTGATCGGGCACGAAGCAAAGTCAGGCACAAGGTCAGTTTTATTTGCTCATAACAATCCCAGACCTTTTGGTTGAGTGTTGTTCTTCAACTATATAAGTTACTCTCTTTGAGTTAACGGGCAACCCCGATTCCTGAAATTCCAGAAAAGACAATACTGATTCCATAAACCCGGGTAGCTATCTACCCGGGTTTCTGGAATCAGTATTGTCTTTTACCTAAATGAGTTGCTCTCTTTGAATATACGAACCTCATCTACTCGAATTTTTAAATTTGTGTAATCCTTATACCTATTTTAGTTCACAAACTTGAGACAACTAAAACTGAATTCAATGGTTTGACTTGGATTTGAACTCATATAATACGATTCAAGAGCACAAACTTTTACCGCATCTTCACCTTACTTTAATGTAAAAAACTTATAAAGACTATTATCTTTGACTATAGTTTGTTTCTTTCGTTTTATGGCATATTAAATACGATGTGTAATTAAATGTTAGTGTGAGTTGTTGAAGCCGTGTAATGGCAGTCAGAT
>JAYKTE010303129.1:0-11359 GCA_036873565.1 Xipholeptos notoides | reverse complement strand
AAAAAAAAAACCTATTTAATATCGAATCTAATTGACAAGCTTGGAACCTTTTCATAATCTATCTTTCTTAGGACTCCGATGTATTCGCATAGGTCATGTACGGAGGACATTAGATTTAGTTTTGGGCCATTCAAATGATATTTGTATATATTATCCTACTTCATTCTTTAATAAAAATTTACTTTTTTTTTTTTTTTTTATAAGATTTTTATGCTGTCATTTTTGACAGCATAGGTATGTTAGTTATTATATAGACATGTGGTTTACAAAATTCAAATGGAGGCTTTTAACCCTAAAGTACAACTATCCCCATAGCGTAATATCTCGAATTACTGCAAAAGCAGTACTTCACATAGCCTTGTTAATAAATAAATCTCTAGTTTCGATATGCAACATCAGTGGAAGTTTTGCCAATTATTTCCAAATGAGTCTTTGTATTAAGGTTCAATAGTAATGAATGGAAGTATCTATGGTATTTTCATATCAGCTTGTGAGCAGGAATTATCTAAATCTTAAGTATCAAACTACATTTATAAATAATTATGTAGTGATGCTTGCTCATCATCTATGCTCTGTTTTATCCAAGTTATTAGGACATCTTTTTTTATCTTTACAACATTTCAGGCCAATGCGTCCTTAGCTATTAATTAAACTGGAAAACTTTGGAAGACCTGATTATGACACCTGAGATTACAAACTTAACCACCTATTTAATGATTGTAGCTGCACAGTTTGTAAGCATTATCACGTACTAGGTCAATCTATATTAGGTATCCTAGAGTTATTTTTGCTCGGAGTCAGGATTGAAACGGTCACTTTGAACTTGTGAAACCACTACACTATGTGTATTATAGCATAGTAGTAGATTTATAAGAGTTTAATCCTGACTGCAGGCAAAAATAATTTCAGAATACTTAATATACATTGTGATGAAACTTATAAAATATGCATTCTACACCCACGGTAAGTAAAAGGTAAATAAGGGTACATCATCCAAAATGTTGTGAATATAAAACTGAAGTCTTTTCCTTAACTATATAATAAACATAAAAAGAATTGCCAGTAATTTTGTATATTTTTTAAATTATTTTAACTATAAAGATTGCTACCCTTTTGACATTTAAATTTTTTTTCTACAGGGTTAGCACAAGCAATTTGCAAACTGTACAGATGAAAATTCTGAAAGCAGATTATCATGGTAGCTTATTGACTGTCAGTCAGTCTAAATGCCCTTCATTTGTTGGAACAACGGGAATTGTTGTAATGGAGACCAAAAACACTTTCAAAATAATAACCAAGGATGACAAGCTAAAATGTAAGTTAAATATCCAATCACAAAATACAAAGTAAAATTTTATACAAATACAAACAATATTTTTTTTTTTAAGATTTTGGTTGTATTTATAAATATATTTGAATTAAAGAAACTATCAATTTTTACTTTAATATTATTTCATAGAATTAATACGGAATCAAAAAAAAATTCTTTATTAGGTAAATAAATACATGTTCATAAATATCACTCATAACTTTTCTTTCTTATTTCAGGCATACCAAAAAAGAATTCCATTTTCCGCTTTCAGTTAGGTGATTATTGTTACACACTCTATGGTAACCATTTGCAAGTGAGAGCAAGCGAAAGAACTCATCGTAGATTCAAAACAAAACCAACAATTGCATTATAAAAATAAAATTCACTAACAATTAAATTTATTTTGTTTTTTTTTTAATTGAACAACTAGTTCAATATCTTGATGAAAATTGCAATTGGTTTAATAAAAAAAAAAATATATATATATATTAGTTTACTATAATAAAACAATTTTTTTTAACTTATTTATACAGCATATACATTGCCATTTTTTAGTTAGCGGCAGCTATAATACTTCCTTTATTACAAATAAGTGGAATTGGGTTTGTTTTGTTTTTTTTAACTCAAAACTGGAATAGTTTAACTCCCCTCCTTGTCCCCAAAAAATTACACTGAAACCATTTTTTTTTTTTTTAATTTTATTAGTCTCTTTACTCCTGAGAAGACATCAGTAGTCTGTCCAAAATGATAGATGGGGTTAAGGCCAAAACAAGTTGGTGGGAGGGGGAGGGGGCAAGGAAAAAGATTTGAAAAAAAAATAAATATAACTTTAGACATTCTAAAACTTCCAAATGTGGATGCCAATCTCCATAAACATTATCACACAAATTCTACACCCAACTTTTGTTAAAAATTGAGTATAAAGTTTTGTTTTGTTTTTCCTACAAATAGAATTTCTTCATCAGAAAAAATGTTTGGTTACCATTATATATACATATAGATATATATAATGTAAAAAAAATTGAAAAGCAAAAGCTTAGAATAAAGAAGTGGATATATGTAAAACATTTTTAGGTTATCTAAAATCTTGACTCTGGGAGAACAAAGAACCCACTGAGCTCTTGACAAATACATATATGGGGAAGGGGGAGTGTCAGTTCATTTTTTATTTCTTGTGATATAAATTGTTCAGATAAAATCTTAGATAAATACAACAGGCCAGTTTAAAAACTATTTGTAATTAATAGTGTTTATAAACAAGAAAGGAAAAATAAAACTTCACCTTTCTTTCTGCTCTACTACATCTAACTATTAGTTGGATTTACTTTATTGTATTCATTGATAAGTTGATTCAATTTATTTAGGCAAATAATTTTTTTTTTTAGTTTCTATTTTTAAAACTTGCTTAGTCTAAATTTCTATAAAAGTAAAATATTTGGAAGAAAAAAAACTAAAAGAATCGTATCTGAGCAAACAAAGCAGATTTGCTAATTGAAATAAAAAGTAAAATTTAATTATATCGTGGTAAAGGAGTTAATAACAATTAAAGGAGATAAGCAACAAAAGAAAAGAAATACGGTTTTGTTAAGAAAACTTTTTTTTCTCTACACCCTTCCTTTGTGTTCTCATTTTTTGCAGTTATTCCTTTCTTCAGTTTGTCCAAGTGAAAAAAAAAAAGAACCATTTGAATAATTTACAGTTGTTCATTTAAGTTAGTTCAGAAAGATTTAATTTCTGTCGTAAAATATGAATGGAAGGGCAAGAGAAGACTTTCGGGGTCTAAGGTGTCAACTTAGAATATACTGTAGGTGAGAATTTTTTCCGCAGATATTTCAAGATGTACAAAGGGATGCAGCTAACTGAAGTTATTACAACAACCTTCCAAATAAAACTGCCAGTCTTTAGAAAGGATGCATCTGAAAAACAAAAATATTCAGATTAAGCATTCCAAATTATAATCACAGACAATTCCCTATACTATAGACTTTATTTTATATTTCTAAATAACAAAACTTTCTCAAGCTTTACAAAAGAGCATTCTTTGTTAATCAGATTTCTTTAGAATATATTAGGCCTCTTAATTTTTTCCCATTTTTTTTTTTTAATTCATTAGAAACGGGATTTTCACACACACACTATATATATATATATATATATATACTATACGTCAAATTTTATTGAATATTTTTACTAATATAGAAAATAGCTATTAAAGTTCCTATTTCTGAAGTCATCCAAATCTGATCTCTAATTTAAAACAAACATTGACAAATTTCTAAAAAAGATGTTTACTTTGTGTAGTTCCACTTACCAAAGAAGTCCTTTAGAACAACCAAAGCTATGACATAAATGACTAGACTTAAAAACTCTGCAAGAATCATAAGCCAATGCCACATGTGGATAGTAAGAGCCACCATAAGTAGTTCAGTAAGAATGAGGGACGTGAAGGTTATTGCCACAACATGAATAAATTCTTCTTCAAATAATAGTAGGGCACCATACATGATTATTCCACCTAAAAAAGAAAAAGTTTTTAAGTATAATGATTGAAACATTTATATATTGCTATTATGTAATAGTACGCCATGCAGGTATGTTGTATTCTTACTGACAGCAACATGACTTACATATGTCACATTTAAGTTTACTTCTAAAAGCACTTAAGAATGCACATTTGTGAATTATTTATTAATTGGTCAAAAATAGCTTTATCTTTTTATTAATATGGAAAAATTTTCCTTATTAAGATTACAATAAAAAAACATTTAAGATTTATCTTAGAAAATAATTACTGTATGGATGTAGCAGAGAAGCCTTTCAATCAAACATCAAAATAATATTAAGTAAACCGTGATGGTTTACTTTTTAAAGAAAAAAAAATGCAGCATTACCTGAACAAGATTTCTTTTAATTTAACATCAATACAGACAATAAATATACAAACTAGATATTTTTTTCCAAATTAACATTCAGCTGCAACAAAAATAACTTTAAATACCATAGAATCTGATCCAAATTTTTACACGACAATAGTTTAAAAAAATAAATAAAGACTGACCTTGATAAATGC
The DNA here is from genome assembly GCA_036873565.1 of Xipholeptos notoides. NCBI lineage: Eukaryota > Metazoa > Mollusca > Cephalopoda > Idiosepiidae > Xipholeptos > Xipholeptos notoides. The sequence continues at coordinate 6,977 of JAYKTE010303129.1, read as the reverse complement.
TTATTAGTACCCAAAGAAAAAAGGTTTTGAAGGAGAGTGACCGTCCCTGAAATTTAGAAAAAAAATATTAGCAATAAAAAGAAACTAACATGTAATGGATTGAGCTTACATTTTATTTAAATCTGATGATTACGAAGAGCTTGTGGTTAAAACATTTTTTCTAAGTAACACTGATGAAATAAGATTGGAAATTTCATATGAAAATTCAATGATTTTTAAATCCATGTATATTTGAAACCTGTATATAGCATATAGAAACAGTTTATAAAATTATTAATTACCTTAGTGAGTTCTTTATAAAGCTCTGGATAAGTCATAGCAATACCTGAAGAAACATCTTTATCAAGCACCAATGAAAAAACAGGAAACATGGTGAAAATTGTGGCATAGCTGAAAATAGAACATTTTAAACTTAAAATCATTTTACTTCTATCTAAAATATTACAATGATTTTTTTTATAGCATATATTATTCTTTTGATTTCTCAAAAATTGTTTCAGCATCAAATTACAGTATAGACTGTTATAGTTTTCTTCACATTACACAAAAATATTCTATAATCAATTAGCATTATTATGATGAGAATCTAATAACTAAGGGTGCCACATTTTTCTGTTAAATGAAATTAGTGCCTATCTTTCAATGCCTATTACTTCTTGAAAAATGTATTTTCAATGAACCCAAAAGGAAAAAATTCATTGAAATTACATTTTATATCAAAAGAGATCAAATTTTAAAAAATAATTCAAAGAAAATATTTTTTTCACACATGGTAGTTTTAAAAAAATTGAGAATATCCATCTTTAGAGTATTTGTCTTTTCACTAAATAACAGATTTTTGCAAAACAATGAAATAATAATACTTACCCAACCATAAGGAAGCCTGGGAACAAAGACACTGAAGCAAAATAGAAGACAAAACAGAAGACAGCTTGCATGGTAGAGATGATGAGACCCCGATGAATGACAAACTGGGCCAAAGCTGCTGATCGCTTGTAACTGAAAACAATTTTTATAATGTTATTTATGAATCTAACAAAAACACATTTAAATTCTAAAATTACTAAATATATTTCCCCAAAAATATTAAACGTTTTTGCTTTTTTTGCTATAATATCGAACAGATTTTGACAAATAAATCAGTAGATTTTTAGTAAATTTAAATTATAGTCAAAATTGCTTTCAGATTATCAATCTTACATTCAACCAAATAACAGTTTAAAAAAAAAATTAAGGAAAGTTTTACTAAATTAAAAACTGGTTTATTCCCAAGAAAATAATGAAAATAAATACTTTCATAATCAAACAATTGAAGTTCTATATAAAATATAAAAAAAAAAAAAAATTGGTATAACCTTAAAACAAAATCATTAAAAAAATCATTTTCTTGTCTTGTTTTGGGAAAGCTAAAACCATTGCAAAAGACATGCCTGAAAAAAATAAATAAATAAGAGAGAGGAACAAACAGTACTAACCTGTTCCGGCCATGTACCATAAGTAGACGACCAATGTAGCTGAACTGATTAATGGAGAAATCTGCAGCCAGTGCTGCCTGTTTACCTTCCTAATAAAAAAAAAAAATTTTTAAAAACCCAATAATTTTACAGTTTTAAGAGAAGCAAATACTGAATTTTATGTGAACAAATTCTAAACTTTTACCGGCAATAACTGTTCAAAACCTTGCCTTGAAATGAAGTTAATATCATACTGTTAGTTGTGCAAATATTTAATGTCTTCCCTATTTGTGAAGCTTATGTAGTCAAATTCTCTGGTTTAATATTGTTAATATTCATTACACTTAGTTTGCACATTAATATCAGGAAGACTAATAATTCTGCTTACGAAATATACATAAAAATTGAAAAATTCAAAGTATCTTAATATGTATATTAATTTAAGCTTAGGTCCTCAATTATCAAATGTGTTTAATTAATTTTTGTGAAAATACTTTGATATAAGAATAATGAAAATTGATAGTTTCTTCAAAATAAATGTTATCAATTACCACTTCACAATTTCCTTTCATTTCAGTATAATCAAAAATTTGAATCAAGCTGACACCAAAATATTTGATTTTAACAAAAAAAGAAATATTTGATAAAATTTAAATTCATTAATAAGAATCGAACTTGTATATATATAAAATTTTAAGTTTACTTTTCCAACAATTCCAATTCCAGCATCTGCGGCTTGGATCATGCTAACATCATTGCCACCATCACCTAGAAGAAGAAACCGAGAAAAATACAGTAGCAAAAATTGCTTTTCTTTAACAATGATTTACTCATATTTTATAATACTTAAAAAATATCTAATGAAAATACATCCTACAAAATTAATTTTCTTCAATTTCTAGTTGTCTATCCTTTTTTTTTTCTTTTTTTTTTTAAAGTAAATGTATCCATGTTAAGAGTAATAAAAAGAATGTGTCTTGCATAAATATAACATTTTCACCACCCCTATCCAAAAAAACTTTTCAATCATTATCCTTAAATAAGAATGAAATGATTATTCTAACTAAATCGGATATCTTTGAATAGCTTTAACACCTGTGATACTTACCAACTGCACAAATTATTTTCCCATTATGCACCTTAAGCAGTTTCACAATGTCAGCCTTCTGGGTAGGTGAACATCTGCAGACAACAACACAGGGACACTGGCAAGCCAATTCCACAAATTCATGCTCATAGTAACGCAGACAAACCTAAAAAATGCAAGCAATGGAAATTTGTATAGATATACCAATTGATATATGAAGCAAAAGCTATATTTCACAAAAACTATCAACAAAAAAGAAATTAAAACAATGTCTAGAATTATGAAAATAAAGGCAACATTAGAAAATTAATATAGTCTGTATAATATATGGAAACCCCATCAATTTAGTTTCTATAAATAGAAGGCATCAATTAAATACATCATTTTAGTTTTATAACAAAACCTAGTTAGGTAATGAATATCAAATAAAACATTGCAATGCACTTTCTTTTTTACTGATTACAACAAAGTTCCTTTCCATTTCATTCCTATGCATTGTCTATTTAGTCAACTTATGTTTGGGAAGTGCTTTTAATCTAGTGATTTTATAATGCCAAAGAGTTTTGATTGTTTTGATATGTAAACAAATTGAAAAGAAAAATGAATGTATGCTTTTAGTAAAATATGAGAAAAAAAATTTTGAATAATAGTTTGAACTAGTGTATATATGCCCGTTAAAATTAATAGGTTTTTAAGATAATTTAATAATTTTTACCTTTAAATATTGCATTCTTTTTTCCACAGGTAATTCATTTTAAACTAGATTTTATACTTTAATTTACATAACTAACCATTTCAAATAATTATTCTACTCAGTTCTAGATTAACTGATTTGTATGCCAGAGTGTTAATGATTAAATACAGAAAATAAAAGAAATTTCTGTACAGCACTAATAACTCAGTCATTAGAGCATCAGAATTTTAATATAAAAATAATGAAGTCAATCTGATGGTCCAGGGTTAGAGTCCCAATGTGGGCTACACATTTTAGCCTTTAATCTTCAGAGCATGACATGATGAATATAAATAAACACACGGTGATCTTTATTATATAGTATAGATTCTCAGATGAGTTAACCATATTTGATGATGTTTTAAACCTTAATCCTGCTAGTCTAATACTTTTAATTTTCCCTAATTTACTTTACCTGGACGGAATCACCACTAATGATAAGTGCAGAATCATTCTTTCGACGTAATGCATTCAATTCCAGATGAGCCTCGTCTCGTGTGTCTACTCGTTTAAATGTGTAGATATCCATATTGCGGGAAATAAGCTTTGAACTTTTAGCAATGCAGGTAGCAGTTTCCAATTTATCTCCAGTCAACATCCAAATCTGAAAAGGTTGAAACAAAATTCATTAAAAGATGAACAGTGTGTGTGTGTGTGTGTGTATGCATGTATGTATTTCGTTTTTGGTACAACAGAAGAAACAGAGGAGCTTTATAAAAAATGAAATTCAAATAAAATAGAAATGTTTAATTCCCTATTAGCTTCCCCCTTTTTAAACTAAAAAAACAAAACCAACAGAAGTGGTATAGCAAACTTGCTTCAGCACAAATTTTTAAAATGGATTTTGTCCTAAAATATAAAGATTTAATTAAATACAAGTAAAAAGTCAACATTTTTATTACTTTCTTTACTTTTCCACCTACACCAACTACTACATGAAATATGCATAACACTACAAGCTGACTACAAAATATTGGAAATTTTATAATATTTACAGATCATTGCTATTTCACACAATCCGATACTTCATTATTATTGTTTGTGTTTTATGGCATATCAACCTTTTTAGGCCATTTAATGCCTATAATCATTTTTGATAAACATTCTTTTTAGTCACATGTAATTTTTCTTTAAATAACATATTATGCACTATTTAATCCATAGCTGGAGGAGATGTGGGGATTCATACCTTTCCGAAGGTTATTAGTCCAAATATGAACATAAACGGGACAACTTGCGTATTCAAACTTGCGCATTACGATTCTGAAGTTCGTCTGCCTATCCATTGGCCCAAGTGAACATCCCCTTTATTACTATTCTTCTAGGTTTCTCCAAGTGATTTCAATTCTACAGCAATGTATATATTCATATATACACACTTTTACATGAAACATTTACTAATAAATAAATATACCCAAAGAAAAAAAACTTCATAGCATGTTCTTCTTAGGATCAGAAAAGTTTGAAACCATGCAAGTTTTTTTTTCTTTGAAAAGGAAATTTTACTTTTAAATAGAAAATAAATAAGTAATTTTAATACCATTTTTTTTTTTTTTTTTTTTCATGTCTTGCAATTTATTCTTTTTATCATGAATATACCATCCTTCAAGAAAGTTACAAAATCATTGTTTTGAATTTTTTCAAATATAATAATTTTTTTTTATAACAATGTATATTAGGCAAAACTGTTTAAATATAACAAAGTAGATTTAATTCTTATAAGTACAGTTAAATTATAAAATTAAAAAAATCATTTTTATTACTTTATATTATTAAATTTTAAAACCTAGAAGAATATTTATAGATTAAGCCAATCTCCACTTTATTATCAGTTTTCATAGAAATTATTCAATAAAACAATTGAATTCTAGATAAATAATGTATATATTAAATTCCTTTAACCTAATCTAAACAGAATTTATTTCAACTGACCTTGATTCCTGCATTCCTTAGTAATTCCAATGTTGGTCTTACTCCCTCTTGGAGTTTATCTTCAACACCTGTAAGACACAGGAGCTCCATGTCTCTTTCCAGACTCTCAATTGCTGCCTGCATTTTGGTATTACGATCTTGTATACTCATCTTTGCTTGGTGATAACGGGCCTTAAACAAATCAATATCACAATTACTATCAAATATCTTCTAAAGTGTCTAAGAAATATGTTAAGTCACATTTAATTATCAATATTAAATGCAGTAAGTAAAAATCCAAAATAAAAACATCTAATAGCTAATCTCTACAGGATTAGTGCAACCAAAAAAGTATAATACATTTATAGAGTACTTACTTCAAAGTCAAGATATTGTTCTTCAGTCAAAGTTTTTTTGGACACAACCAATGTACGAAGTCCTTCACGAGCCATGTTACCACACTAAAAATCAAAAGTGGAGTTATTCATCAATTGTGAAATATCAATTCATTATTCATAAATACAATGAATACAAAGAAAAACCTTTCATCTTTTGTGGTATTGCTTAAAAAAACTATTTTATACACTATTTGTTGAACTCCGTGATAATATATGTAAAAACAGCTGCCCTAGTGTGGGCAGAAATTTGAAAGGATAATGCATAAGGAGCACTAACTTTTATATTGTAATTCACATTCTCAAGTTATTAAATATTTGTTATATATAAACTTCTTCTGAGAGTCTTCTTTCCAGGATTGTTTACCAGCAACAAATCGTGTGATGAAATATACATAAAAACAAAGTATAAAAGATTTTAACATTTTTTAAATTTAAAATATTGAAGGTTAGAAATTAGACAATCAATTTTTAAAGAAACTCATACCAAGAAAATCTTCATAAGATATAATTTCTTTAAAAATAAATTTACACTGCAATGAAATTTTGTTAAATTAAAATTTAAGGTAATATTTGCTTGATTCTAAATAATCAGGGAAAATAAACAGGATTCACTCGTATGACATGAAGATTAACTTACCTCTTCTTCTAACCAATCATTGTATTGCACAATTGAGGTCATTACTGTGTCTGCTCCTTTCATGTAAAAAGTAATTTCTCCAGTCTGTTCTTCCTGAAAAAATTAAAAGGAATAATTTTAATGAATTAAAAAATGTTATACTAATTTACTGACAAACTTGCAAATTTTTATATCATACCATTAAATTAGTTGAGCAAGATAATGCGAGACTTACAACATGTTTGTAAGTCTCGCATTATCTTGCTCAACAAAATATTTGTAAGTCTGAGCAATCATTGTGAGACTACTATTCCATAAGGTCGGTTTTTGTACACTTATGCCAACTTTGATCAATTTATACTCAAGTTTTGAATTTCGAAATTAAAAATTATCATATCATATTCCTTCTAAATTTATGATTCCAATGAAGTTTGAAGTATATAATTCTTAAATACAAAATTTATACTCTTATTAAGATTCGAAAGACATTTCTTCATCATTTTCAGCAAAATGTGAGACTTAATTACTCAAGCTATATAATAATGCCAGATTTAACAAGTCAAGAATTGTAGTGGTACTATGTAACCATAGACACGTTTTGATTTTCGAAAAGATCAGTTAGTTTTTGTTGAGATGAAAATGAAATAATTTTATAAAATCTTAAAAATGAGGAAATTCTCATAGAAAAAGATTTCTGAATGAGAAAAAATGTTTTACAGAAAAAAATTACCCACAATTAAACCTTAAAAAGTAAGAAACTAGCTTATTTTCTTAGAAT
>JAYKTE010303019.1:0-11360 GCA_036873565.1 Xipholeptos notoides | reverse complement strand
AGCTGATGGCCACGACGAATGTAACCGTATGACTTATGTTAAAACGTTTTTGACACTTACAATTTACTCTGAATTTTCGAGCTTTTAATAACTTCGTCATTTAAATCCGGAAGACCTTTTTTTCTTCCATTAACACGTTACAGTAGGCCTGTCTTTGAATGCATGTATTATGTATATTTTGGAAGTATGTTATTCTTAGTAGAAAAGGAATATGAAATACTTGCAATTATATTTTTTAAGATTAGTATATCTCTTCTTCTTTTTTTCTAGCATACATTATTATGCAGTTTAGATTTATTATTTATTATAAGCTGGTTTGCTTTCCCTAATTTTCAATATTATATAAATCGTGATTTTCTAGCATTTTTCTTTACCCAATATATTTGCAAAGATTGTTTAGGTATTCATACATTTCATAATAAACCAACATTTTGTGTCTGTGAATTATTTTTTTTCATGTCTCCTCTATTAAACTTATATTTTTTTCTGAATTAGTATTTATTTTTATTTATGCCTTATTTATTACGATTGTTTTATCTAGAAAAAATAAATAAGCGATTTTTCATGTATTCTTTCAACAAAATCTCTAAGAATTATAGAACATTTCAAAGAACATTTACCATTAATAATAACAACATATGCTCACAGAAAATTACTAGCATAAATTAAAAACGCATATGAAAGTGTAAACAAAATATGATATTTTTTAATTTTTTACCATGTACACTTTAAAGGTACTTTTGATTACATTAATTTAATAATAAGAATTCACCAAAGTTGAATTAAATAAAAAAAAGTTAAACATTATTCGTAAATGCTAATATGTCGTTAAAAAACAATTTAAACGTCGTGTATCAGTAAACATAATAACCATTATTAGACATGGAGACTCGACAGTTTCCGTGATTTTAATGTTTAAGTAAAATAGAACATTTCAGCAAAAACTAACGAAAATAACCTCAAACATCGTCAGATCTCTCACTTGATGTCTTACGTGCAAAATTTGATTTTTCGAGAGAGGAGAGATACTTTATCCAACAGACAGATAGGACGTAAATTTATAAATAGATTTGTAGCAGTGGCTCTTTTATAAATTCCGTTCTTCATTACTTTGTTGAACTTTATATTTATGAGCGTTTATGACTATCACTATATCACTGGCTATCTTCCAAATAAGTTGTCATCTTGAGAATTTCTTAAGCACCCTTTGCAATTCAGTCATTGTCCGATATACACTTGTCCGACATTAAATTTACTTGGTGCAGTTAAAGTGGACATAAGACCGCTGTTTTTTGGTAAAAAAAGTTCAGAATTTTTCTCTATATATATATATATATATTTACGCGTGTGTGTCTGTGTGTATGTTACTATTTAATTTTTTGTTTCGTACCAAAATTATTCTATGCCGGATTGTAATCAGACACTCAGATCATATGAAAAATCGATAAAACAAAGGTGACATCGACAATTTATATCAGTTTAAAATGGTTTATTTCATATGAAAATAAAAAAAATTAATGAGATGATTTATTTTAGAGTTTTTGTGAATTGAATTTCTGGTTTGATTATTTATGGGAATACATTTTTCAAATTTTTATTTGTTTCTATTTTCATCGGATTTGGATATTAGTGGGTTGTTATTAATGTAAAACATGATCATGCCTACTGTGCAATATCATTAGACAATTGTGAACATGAAAAATCCGAAGAAACACATAGTAGCCCACTAAAAAGTATGTATAATTTTCAACATTTTAAAAGGCACCATTTTCTAGTAATCCTGTAACACAAGCTTGGGCATTCTTAATAATAATAAAAAAAACTGATTATGAAATACTCTTAAACATGTTTTAATTTCGTTTATTATTATTATTATTATTATTATTATTATTATTATTATTATTACATGAGATCATACACCAATCACCGTGCTCTTGCGCAACCAGAGTTCTCAACCCCGTCACTATCAGCGCTTGCACGCTAATATGTATCTGGCTTTCACTTGAGTGACTGCAAGCCTCTTCGTGAGGTTCCAGAATGTTCTTCTCCATTTCATCCAGTCAAACGTCGTATTGTTTTGCATATCCTTATGCTTTCACTCTACTGTATACAGTCCTAAAACCCAGCATAAGTACAGTTCAGACTCCGCCAACGCCTTGTAGTTCTTCTCAGACAATAAGTCTCTCCCGGTATTTTATTATACCCTACAGTCACCGACTGTAAGGTCCTCTCTTCGAACATGTACGTTCATTCCGTGTGAATATTTAATTTACACATCTTTTTTTTTGTTCTTCTTCTGAAAATTGTTGGTTCTGTTAAAAACCTTATCATTCTTTTCTAACACTGCATATAGAACTTTTGATCGGAAATACTTGTTAGTCGGCGATGTTTTTCTTTTGGCATTCTTTATAAATTAACTCCTAATGAAATCAGTTATTTTTTTAAATTGTCCTGCATTTTCATATTTTAAGCACTCGCTCTGCTTTAATATTTCATAAGTCTCTACATACTTCTGCACTATTAAAATAATTGTTAGATGGTTCAATTTTTGAACAAGATCGGTTATAGGATCTAATACTAGATCAGCTTTATTATGTTATTTATCGTATTAGTAAACTTTGGTGAGTCAGTTTAATGTTTATTGGCACGGAAAACAAAATCTGCTATCCGTAATGGTATTTTGACTGAGACCAGTTATGTTAACTGGGCATTGTTTTCACGTTTCCGTATCAGTAAGTTTATGTTCATGGAATTTTTCCTGTTTCATAAGTTCGTTACAAATATAGACCATTGATTTGGTTTTATGAGTCTATAAAATACTTCTTCATAGAGCCATCCATAAACACTGTGTACGAAGTAATCTAACACGTGTATAGCTAAATTTGGCTCTTAAACTTCATCGTCCTTCTCTTTTTATCTTTTTTTTTGTTTTAGTTGTTTCGAAAAAAACTACGAAAGTAGAAAGGGATCAGGAAAAATGAAGCCGTGTGTGTATTCGTCAATCTTAATCAATGAATGTGGCTGGTAAAACGTTCTAATATCTACATAATTGTAGCGGGAATATTTTTTCGTTGGAATTGTTCATATGACTTAAATTTGAATTTTACTACGCGTGTTCAAATATCAGTTGGTCTGTTATGTTGGATTTTGCTCTTTTAAGAAGATAAACAATTATTAATAGTTTTATAAACATACACCTATATGCTAAATGACGCATCTATTTTTCTTCAAGTAACATGGTAACTGACCAAAGGCATTATTGGTTTAAACCACAGTAAACGAAATACAACCATCAACAAAATAATTACAATGTATTACAAGTTTTAGAAAATATAAAAATCATAATGATAGTTTACTTTTAATTGACATGACGTTGCATCATGCATCAAAAGTGCACAGTTTTGAATAAAATTGGACCAATAGGTCATAATATATTTTATGGCTGTAAGAGTGAGCCTAACTAATGAACTAAATTTATAAATTACATAGTCCTCGAATGAAAATTGAATATTGAAGTATTATTGAATTATTATCTTTAAGTTTATCTTTACTTTGGAGTTAGCTGGGAATTTGTTGTTAGACTATATCTGCGCACATTCCAATTTTCATATATTTTAATCTTTATTCACTTTAGTGTTGCAGTTGACGCACGATTGTGCTGGGACTATCTTAGACTGTTGGGGAACAAGCATACTTTTGACCTTACAAAGGAAATAATCCTGCGCCAATTTTCCAAATTTCCCAAGTTTTTAAGACCAAAGATGGAAATGCTTTGACCGTATTTCAACAATACATCCTTCGTCTTTCTTTACTATCCTCGTTTATGCTCACTGTTAACACATCTACTCACCATTTATATGAAACACAGAAGTCCTGTGTCACTGGATGTTCTGCTCAACTCGATTTCAAGCGTTCAATCTAGTTCTTTCTCCCTCTTTGATATCTTTGCTTCACTTTGAAATCTCTTGGAAAGCGTTGGATTGCCTATCACTTATTGGAGTTATAGAATATTTAAAATCTTTTTACGATTAAAATACACACTAAGAATTAAGTCAATTCGGTTGTGGACATTACATGATTAAAACTTTATCTAAGATCTAGTTAATTTCAATTCAGGTTTCTTAGTTTATGTTGAAACTAATTTAGAATCAATCATAACTTTCCTGATAGGCTACTAGTTAATTGAATTTTTAAGTTCTTATGCACGGCTTATGGTTAGAATACATGTTCTGAACCAGAAATGAAGTTATTCATGTCGAAATCCACCCACTGGATCAGTGATTTGTTGATAGAAGACTTAATATATGTAAATACCCCCGTGGTTTTATGAAATGTCGATTATAATTTTCCTTGTAGCACCCGGATCTTTTAATCAAATATTTTCATACATACATTTTTTCTAAAGTTCGAATTCCTAAATGGGTGAGTGGTCACGCTGCATGAGATTCCTGGCATATTGTGGGCGGCGATATTTAATAATTCTATCTTTATTTATTTTTGGCTTCTTTTTGTTTGTTTTTTTAAATTCAGTACATATCTATTATATACCCAAATAAGTAATCCAACTGGTTTATTGCGTTTGAATAAACATATAATTATAAAAACATATAACTGAATGATTTATTGTGAAAAAAAACCGCACTAAATAACCTTATAATTTAAGAAAGAAAACATCGTTTTCCCATTTTTTTTTTAGCCTTCTTTTAACAAAAGCATTTTCTTCTAAGTTTATGTGTGGTTAAGTTAAAAAAGAAACATATATACAATTACGTTAAAATTTATCAATATATTAAAACAGAACGTGTTAAATGATCTAAATTTATTTGAGGAGTCATATCATATTTATTCAAGTTATTGTGGCCTCTACTCTCACATTCAGTGTTATCTTAAAAAATTTTTGGTCGGTATACCATTGTACCCTCCTCAAGTATTATCCGAAATCTAGTTATTTTCGCAGTTGCAAGATGGCAATAGAGTTCGTCATGTAGATTTCAAAACTCGATCAACATCTTAGAAAGATCAGTCACATCAAGCGTAACGCTGTAAAAATAAGCCTAGATGGGAGAGTAGAAATCTGAATAACATAAATTAACATTTTAAATTACATTTTATCTTTTATTATTGACACATTGATCTGAAAAATCGAAATAAAAACAATTTATTGAGTTACAGATAGTCAGAAAATGAATACTTTTTGTTCTTTCGTAATTTTTGTGGGACCATGAGTAGTATTTTTATCGTGCTAATGCTATTTAAACTTGGCGAGTGGGAAGATAATTTTTTCTAATAAATCATGTTGTTTTCATTTAAATGTTATTGTAGTTTCAAATTAATTTCTACCTTTTCAAGAGCAACGCTATTCCAAAAGTCAATGATAGCTAAAACACTCGACTCTCATTTTCATTCTTGGTTGTGTTGTCGCCTGAAAATAAAAATCAGTTTTAATGGACTGCGAATTCGGTAGCCGTAATTATTTTGGGAAAAGTTTGTATAAATCAAACGATTTTTTTTTGTGATTTTTCTAAAGTAAAATTTGATTGTATTAATTAGTTATTTCAATCTTAATCCAAAATCTTGATTCGGAAATTTTGGTTAGGTTTGTTCCGAAATCCGACCAATTACAATTCAGCTTTTTATTCTTCACTGCAATCAATTGAGTCATGATTGAACCTGTAATCTCCAGATGAATGGCACATATAGCTCATTTAAATTTGTGTCTACAATTGCTACGATTTATGTTCGTTAAAAAATTCAGGCTAGTAAGGATATTTAATACAAGTAACTTTGTCATCTAAGTAAAAACTTTATTTAAGCCTTTCAAAATCTTGCTTTTTTAATAGTAATTAGATATTTTGGGTAGAACAAATTTATTAATTTTCTTGGCTTTTTAAAATGAATTATTTCAAGAAAATGGCAACTCCCGATATTAATAAAAATATATAAAGAACAATAATTTATTCCCACCAAAAAATGGCAGTTGGTGGTAGCCATTATACACTACACACACTATTTTGATATTGATGAATTTTGTATTTACGTACGTTATTCTTGTATACAATTTAGGAGTATAAACTGACAATGACACACCAGAATCTTTTTGTAAAAAAATCTACATTTATCGGGAGATAATGAATCTTGTTTATATCGCAGATAAACAAATTTATTCTCCCCGAAGGATATGAGTTTTTTTTATCCACAATTGGAGATTAGACATCTTGACGCCTTTATCGACAAATGATGCACATTCTATTCATGATATTGTGGAGATTTTTTGGGTTTTTTAGTGACTACATGAGCCATCGAACGATTTAGATTTTATAGGGATTGCCTGCTTCCACAAAACAATAATCAAAATTAAGAAATTATATTTGTTTTTATCGAAAACTTTCAAACAAAAAAAGTACATTACAAAATTACATTTTTTAAAGAAATATATAATTAGGTAAGGATGTTTTAATTATAAAATAACCATAGGTTTCGGTGCTCATTTTATCAATTATGAGGTAATTTTTCTTATGTTGACATTTTGTTTTCGTATGTGGAGAAGGGGATAATGGACATTTGTAGTCTTTGTCAATTAAACATAGAGATATATGAAAACTACTTACACCCACTCAAATGATATTTTCGAAGAAATGCCGTTGGAGGTTGCAATTAAAAACATGGGCATTTACTTTTGACCTAATATCTCTAGGAACAGTTTTAATCTATAATCCTATGATTCATATAATGAGGCATGTTAGCTTGGGTAACATTTAAGGTGTAGAACAACACCCTTCTAACATCCAGCAGATGCAGCTCGCAAATTCTGAAAGTATTGGAGAGGAAATTTTGGGAAAACAAAATACACAGTCTGAATGCTGTAATAGCAAGCAACTTTATATAAAATACATTAATATGACCTAGTGTCAAAATATAGTTCATCGCTCGATTATACAAATAATTACATTTAATATATACACATATTTTTAAGATCTGAAAAAGTTACCTTCTAAATTAAAACAAAACGATTTTTTGAAATATTGTTCCTATTAAAGTATGCTTTAATTAAACCAAGTATTAAATATTACATTATAATTTTGGGGCAACATTTTTTCTTTAAATCTGTTTCTCTGTTGAACTAGATTTGACTATACTTTTATTTCTTCACGAGACTCAATAAAATAACATTAAAACTAGAATTGTGTATAAAAAATGGTAAATTATTTAGTAACACAAAATGAGTTAATTCGTCGTAAATATAGGTCACATATATCGACAATACAATAATATGAGATAATCATCATACATTCAATTTCAAGTGATTTACATTCCAACCGTCAGCCATTTTTCTTTAAATAAACCCAACACTAAATCTATGCATCAACATTCGTGATAATTGCTGACAAAAGGTGCTTTTCCTATTAGCCAGTTTCTTTTTCACTTCATAGTTTTAATTAGCTAGTGATAAAATAAAAATGAAGAAATATATGATATGATGTCTCTGTCACAGCTTATGGTAGTTCAATAAATCAAAATACAAAAACTTAGAAACAAGATATAAACTTGTCAACAATTATAAGCAAAGTCACTTTTCAATTTGGCTGCTTATTAACGTTCAGTTTAAAAGAAAACAGTTTTCGATAATTTAAATCTTAATATTTTTAGCCAGCAGAGATAAACAAATGAACAATAAAATATTGAGACTTTTTAACGTGGATTAATTTGAAATAATTCCGAATGATATTTTAAAAGCCAGATAAATTTCATTGTATTTGTTAATATAAATAAATAGGTGTTATTTTTATAATAGTTTGTTAAACAAATACATCAATACTTTTAAAGATTTATAAGTCAGCATATTCTTGATTCTTTTTAAGATGTCTTATATTATCTTTGACAATTTTAGACATGTTAAATAATATTTTAGTGTAAAGCGACATCAAATGATTTAAAATCATTCCAAATACATTTCGATATCTTTTTTTCAAATAATGGTTTGGGAAATGACAACAGTGGAACAAATGTTTATAGAACTAACTATCCTGTAGATTTTCATGAATAAATAAACAACCAGCATGCTATTGTACGGAAGAATTAACTACATAGATTTGGAAATTATATTTACCAGTTTATACTAAATTCACTTTCTGCTGTCTCGGGCAGATGAGGCTCGTTAACTCGGGAGAGTAATTCATCTTGGTGAAGGGCAACACTGATTAAAAAAGCCCAATATGAGCATATAAAAATGGCCTTGTGCCTAACTTGGATTTGTGCTCTACCAAGTAAATATAATATATACGAGTTTAAACCTAATTCAGCAGTAGGTTTCACCTTCATGATTGTGGAAACCCCCAAGCCTTGACTACATGTTAAAAGGCTTGAATATCTTTATTATAAAAGATTATTAAAGAATAGAAATGTTTATTTCCAATATTTGAGTATTTCTAGAAACTGGGAATTTTCCTGTTGTTAAAGCGCACTCCAGATCCAGTGCCAATTCATTGCTGGCAAAAGTGCATTGAGAACGATTCTGACCTAGTAGGAAACTAAATTCTGGAGCAAAAAAGATAACTTGTTTTAATCGTTCAATTTAAAAAAAAAACTTATTGTGTTCAAGAATTAATTTTTCTACATAGTAACCCCAATTCTCAATGAACCTTTCCCAAAGATGAAAGATGCGGTACATATTCGTCTCCGAAGCACGCGTGTCACACACATCTCAGTTGCCACTCTGAAATCGAATAACCATCGCCTTACTGTGCTGAAAACAACTGCACGGGCTTCATAAACATTCAACAGTAACTGATTGATGTTGATTAGTTCAATTTTTTCTGAAGTGAGAAAGTTATTGTCGGATTTCTGTTTTTGACACACGTCCATCTCAGGATGTGCATTCGTAGTTTCACACCATTCCTATCTGCAACAGGGATGAAGCTTTTGTGTCATGAATAAAGTTTATTCATTATATAAATGACATTTAGAATCCTCTTTGATCCATCGGGGCGGAATAAAAATAGGAAACATTATTTTAAGAATGACCCTGGTAACTTTTATTAACTGATCCATGTCCTCAGTAGTTGTTTGATGTACAGCATCTTGTTAACTTCTTTAGGATATTTTTACATATAATTCTGTTTGAAGAGGTGAAAAATGTATAACGAATATTTATTTATTATATAATAAAACTTAACCACAAATATATACAGTAGATAATGGTTTCTTTGCAATAGATACGTACTTTTAATCAAGGCTTACTGTAATAATACTGTGTTCGTCTTTCCTTGAGTCTACAGGGAATTTAATCCATTCAAAATAAAACAATTTATCTAATTTTCACATATTTGCTATTTTTTCATTTAATATATATTTTTTTATTCCTATCTTCACCTTTATCGATAAACCTATTCCTAGTCATTTTCTGCTCTCTATGGACTCATCCGATAAAGACACGTTGGAGAAAATTTCCATTCATCAATAGCTCCAGCAAGAGAGTACTGTTACAATTGACACAGAAACGTCACTTTTACAAAGTACTCTTGATCCGTAGTCTATCCGATAAATATTATTTTTATGAGAAAAAACACAAATTCTGAATTATTTTTCTCACTGTCTTTTGTCAAATATTATTTTATCCTAGAAACTGAACAAAAATTATGTACACATAAAA
Source organism: Xipholeptos notoides (assembly GCA_036873565.1). Taxonomy (NCBI): domain Eukaryota; kingdom Metazoa; phylum Mollusca; class Cephalopoda; family Idiosepiidae; genus Xipholeptos; species Xipholeptos notoides. The sequence continues at coordinate 1,711 of JAYKTE010303019.1, read as the reverse complement.
TTACCCGTAAACATTTAATAGCACATATCAAACTGCCCAAAAGAAACTAAAGAGCGATAAAAGAATGTCCCAATAAATTATAGTTGATTATTTTATCACATGTATTTATTCAATTATTGATTTATTCCTTCTTTTCCAAAAACAAGAACAATATTTATGATAAAAATTCTTTGAGACTTTCGTGTTACCTAGCACACCTGCTACTGTATTTGTCTAGGTATCAATAACTGAGTAATTGAACATCATGTCTCGTAAGAAATATCAACAATTCTTAACGACCACGATAAAAGGCTAATAATGATTGTCTGAAATTTTATGTGTTTTGCATTTTTAAAGGCATATCAACCTTTTTATGCTATTTAATGCTGAGAACATTCATTTTTTGATAAACGTTCTTTTGTCCAAGCGTGGTTTTTTGACCGACACAATATGCACTATTTTATCCATAGCTGGAGGGAATATGTAGATTCATACATTTCCATAGGGCCAATTATGAACACAAATGAAACGACTGGAAGTCGAACTCGCGTATTACGTGTTTTGATTATTGTCAAGATTAAAATAATGCGCATTTCAGTAGATTCGGTCAATGTGTCCTTCGGTATTTGGTGGTCTTTCAATAATACCCGAACACTTGAATCTTAAAAATGTACAATCTATTTCAAAATTCATTCACAATTAACATTTCGTAGCATCTACTGTTCATCTTATGATTTTATTTGATAACTTTGTGAATATGGGTATACACTTATAAAAATGATGGTTTTATTTATCCGAAACGCTTCATGCAAGCCTAATGCCCGTGTTTTTTTTATTTTTTCAAAAATGTATTTTTATTATTACAAACCATCGACATGTATTTTCTATTTTTCTTTATATATACACACGATCTTTTATATGCATATAAGTTTGTTGACATGTCTTATCAAAACCTAATATAGCCTAGGATTGAATTTAAATCTAGCATTTTGAGGGCAACCTAAAATCTATTACACGAACAATATTCCAGCATAGCTAGAGAAACTAATGCCACAGGAATAGCCTGTTACAAATACATGGTATTCGTGAAGCCTTTCTTGGATAAATATAACCATTTGTATTTAGTGAATGGCTACAGCTTTCTTAAAATATTTCCTGTAATCCGAATAAAATTCTCTAAAATCTTTTAGCCTACTCAGTCGATACTTTTTCACACTTCCCTCATTCGGCTTAATTCAAAGTACTGTCCATTAACGACCTAAAATGCACACATACACACATGAAGACAACATATTGTCTCAAGTATAAGAGAAAGTTGTTTATCCCTAAGGCAATATTAATGGTTCTTCAACAAACTTTGTTCAGCCTGAAGAAGTCAAGCTATGTCATGCCCTCGGCAAAGAACATATGACGTGCATCATTATATAAGTGAATGTATTATTTCTTGAAGGTCAGCATGCAAATTTAAGTGGATTTAATAGATGTTTCTGCGTCTGTGTTTTTATGTGCGGGTGCGTCTGTATGCTTTAATTGTACATTGCCATTCATAGTGTATATATATATATATATATATATATATATGTACATCTATATATATGAAAATGTAAAAATTTATAAATATTAGATAGAAACTTATTTTCAAACTTCCGATTTTGTTGAAATTTTTTTACAGTAAATTATTTAAAATAAGCTATGTTTTCATGTTATTAAAACAAATAAAAAATACAAATTT